>JBBPKB010000621.1:0-11905 GCA_038089035.1 Boletellus dicymbophilus
CCTTTTCAGGTTCACGTTCTTCCAGACGGCATTTACCTACCCCTTCTTCTATTTTCAACTAGACTCTGAGAGACATGGGCTCAGCAACTCTTTCGCATTCTACTCGGTACGTCACCCATCTTCCATCAGGAACTTTATTAGACTCATGGTGTCCGTGTCTGTTGAAGTTGGTCATTATGAATGCGGGTGGTTTCATTGGTCGTTTCGGGTCGGGCTTTGCGCTCTCGTTCGTCGGCGTCGTCGACTTGACGATCATCACGACCGTCATATGCGCTATTTTGTTTATCGGTATGATTTGGCTCGGTTCAGCGGCAAGCGTCGTCGTGCTCGGGGTGCTGTATGGCTTGTTCTCTGGGATGAGTGAGTGGTGCAATTGGCGTACGGGCACTTTACATGATTTTACTTAGTGTTCGATGTATCACTGCAGATATCGCCATGATGGCGCCGATGTTAGGGCTGACAGCTGATCATTCCGAACTTGGGTTCGTCCTTTTTTGTAGTTACTCATCACCGTTTCCGCTTCAGGAGAGATGACGTCTCATCTTCCAGAGTAAGGCTGGGCGTCGGTTTCGCCATCACAGGTATGTCTTTTTCATGCTTTTGGCTTGGTTGTTGACAACGTTGACGTTCGGTCGTTCAATTTAATCGAAGGTTTTGGTTGTTTAGTGGGTAAGTTTGATACACTACCAGTACCGTCGTCAGAGAAAAAAAAGCGAACGTGTGTTTACATTTGCTTGCCTACTTTTTACTTGCAGGTTCCCCTATCTGTGGTGCCCTTTTGACGAGCCGTTATCTGTGGTGGGCCCCCGCACTCTTTTGTTGGGTATGGCCCTCTCAGATATCAAGCGATGTTCGCACACCTAATTGACATAATCGGTTAACAGGCGATTGCACTGACTGGCGGCGTATTGTTCGTCGGTGTACGTTTCTCGCTTGCCCGTGTTGGTGCTGCCAATGCAGTGGCGAGACGCGTGAGCAAGGAAGGTGAAGACTCGGCGGTTGGGAATGGGAGTGAAGAGAAGACTCAGCTATGATGATTTGTTACAAAACCTCTTTACTTTCATTTTGGTACTATGTAGCAGGCTAAAGCTGCCAATCGTTGGTTGTTGATCCCAGGCTTTCGTAGAACCATACGGAAACTTTTTACGTACTAAGCTGGAGTAAAGCTATGTACATGCCTCATGAAACAGAAAAAGGCGATGCCTTTTTCTCTTGCTTCCGACATCCACACCTCTGACTAGTAGCGACTCAGTTTCAGGAGCCGCCCGGAGGACAATGATACTTATATTGGGTTAGATCCTAAGGGCGAAACATTAACGTCAACCTGCGACGATTACATACATACTGGCGGTGGTACTGATAATTATTATCGGCCTCTAGGTGCTTGCTTAGTCTGGTGGCCAGCGGGCTGGTCACCAGACTAATGCTTGCTATGCCATACGAAGGCATAGTGAGCTTATACATCGGAGCCCGGGTGCCGTTCGGTTGTCGCTGCCAGTGCAGTGCTAGCGGTGTCAACACCCGACTCGCCTGCTCGCCTCAGATATAGGATTTGTATCATGTTCCGGTTTATACGTAGTCATCCAGCGGGGCCCTGGCCAGCGAACTACTATTACTCCGGCGAACTCTGAACATTCACCAGCGTCATGCCCTTCAGCTTGCAGGAGACCATCGAAACCATACAACTAAACAACTACATGACTTGTATGATCCCCGTCATTCTTAGACTGGACCGTCAGTCGATCTCATTGTTTAATGCGACAGTTGCTATAGTCGTGGCTGTAGTATACGATTACAGTAAGTAACACGTACACGTTTCTTCGTCCAACAAGCCTTAACATCAAGTCAGTCCTCACGTTCTCAGATGAGGTATGCTGCCTTACGTTTATCTGATTCCGCTGATGGGTTTTTCAGATCGAATATATATGGGTAATTTGGCCACTCTTCCTGGACGAATATTATGTACTAATATTATGACTGCAGAAAAAACCCTGGACAAAAGTGTCTACAATGTTTGTTATTGTGCGTATCGTTAATTCCACTATGTGTCACGCTGGCCTGGCGATTCTCAACATCATGATCCAGGCCCGATATTGTGGGCTCGCCAGTACCTTGTATGTCACCATGCACACCGTATGACATAACATATTTAATCGCAATCTGTTCATCAGTATACTTTCACTCTGTGTGTCCAATCATATTCGATCATTTAATCTGAATCTACTGACACAACAGAATCAAAGTGGGTTCTAGTTTCCTACCCGGCCCTGCAAAAGTGATTTCGTTGTCTTTGATGATCAATGAAGATGCTAATCAGTTCGATCTACTTTGTAGACGTATGTCACCATACTTTGTTCATTTGTTGAGCAACCTATTTCTATCACATTCAAATAGTTGTGAGTATGGAATAGTTCAATTTCCTGACAATTATATGACGCTATTCCTAAGGCAGCATGCTTTATTTTCTTGGTGAATTTATCAAAATGATATTTACATTTGCATCAGACTGTGAGTATTTCATACTCGCTTCCAATTGATAAATTACATGGGTAAATCCAGTGATTACGATCCTTCGTGTATGGGCATTGTACAACCGGTCGAGGGTCGTCATTATCACGCTCCTCGCGCTCTACGCTGTCGAGGTCACACTATGTTTGATCACTAATGTTACACTCGGTAAAGCAGGGGATACACGTACGTAATGGCAGTCTTAATTCAGTAACAGGCTAGATGACGGATTTCCACGTCATTTTAGAGATTGTCCTCCAGGCATTCGATTATTCTGTGTGCTCCGTGAATTATAATTTCCCATCGTGGATCTTGGTTGCTCAACTTGTCGCTGAAGACGCTATGGGTATCTTTATGTGTATTCTCCTTGTCGTTCGATTCGTCAAGGAATCACATCAAATGTACCGGGCTTCAGGACAGTTCCAACTAAGCTCCTACGTCAGTCTTCTTACGAGGGACGGATTTTTTTACTATCTTGCGTGAGTTCCACGATTCGTGTGTTAAACCGCACTATTTCTTCTTCTTCTTCCGTATACCGTGACCAAGCTAACGGGGAATTATGCAACAGCGTCTTGTCAGATTCACTCGCAAATATACTGACGTGGATGACAAATGTTTCGTCAAACGAATGGTGGGTCGTGTTGTACGGATTCGCGGAATACGTACCCCAAGTCACACTCATCCCGCGACTCGTCGTGAGCTTACGGAAACTGCACGCGCACAATCTCTGGCGAGGCGGGGGGCTTGGAGAACCCATGAATGATATGGACACGATGTTTGGGCTGAGAACGTTGACCACTGGCAGGTTTGGCTTTGGCGAGATGGTGTTTGCTGATGTTAGTGGACAAGACGAGGGTAATGATGAAGGATTACGTGCAGGGGAGATGTTTGAAGTGCGCGATCATGATGCGTGATGGAGTACCGCCCCACCCTCAGGTGTGTCAATCTATGTAGTACTAAGGGACTTGGCTAGTACCAGTGTACGTATACTTGATCTATAATCATTGCCATGTTATCTACACTGCTAAACAAACAACGCCGAGACCGAGTTATAATATATTAATGGCATTCAGGTAAATAAGAGTGGTGAACCAGGTGGATAAGTTACACTGCGCGCTAGCCCCGTTCCAAGTTTTAATCGCGATTGTACATGGATTTTTATGCGGTCGATAAGCTAAATTACAGAACAAATCAATCGTCTGTCAACTTTTGAAGGGATGTCTCAGCGAATTTGTGCGAAAAAAAAAAAAACAAAGTGAATGAAGTTACTCACTGGCATGTACTCGATCGATCTGTATTGCACCGAGATCGCAGAACAAGAAGGACGGATTACTTTCAGGCTGAGACGGGGATCAAAGTAGGCTTCGAGTCATCGTAGGGCGTGAGCTTTTCAAGCGCGTCCTCGAAGTGATCGTCATCCGAATTCTGTTCCTCCTCACTTTCGCTTGGCTGCAGCGATTCCTCGTCTGGAGGTTCTTCTTCGAAATCCAGCTAAAAAAAGACATGGGAAATACAGGATCAAAACACATAGTTATGGAAAAATGCGTACCGGGTCATAAATGACACGGATGATCAGGCTACAGCTAGGGCAGGTCGCGATGTCCTCATAATTCACAAGCTGCTTGCGAGAGATCTCGAAGCGGTCACCACATGGGCATGGATAGTGGTACACGCCTTTCTCCTCGTCCCAGCTCATGTCTTCAATCTCGATCTCGTCGTAGTACGCACCCATTGTGGTGATGGTAAGTTACAAAATCTTTGAGCTGAGTCAGCAATGGATCCGGGTGTGACCGGGAGTTGCCATGTGTTTCTAGCTGTCACGGCACGTGACTTCCTAGAGGGCAGCCTCGCCGCTCTTTCCACTCACCATTCCCTCTCGCAGTGGCAACGGACGTTCGTCCTTACAGGGTAACTCCTCACCAGCTGCTGCAGGCCGGTGAACTGCTCGCTACCCAGCCCGCCCTCGCAGTTCACCCCCGCCCAGCTGTGCTAAAGCCCTCTCGCCCACATCCATTCTCGTCATGTCACGTCACATCGACGTGACACCAACTCCGTGCCACCGGAGCGTCGGCGTTCATGAATTCGGTTTCCTCGTGTTGTTGAAGCTCCTGACTGACGGATACTGTTAAACAGGATGGTGATTTTCTGTAATATTGGTTTATGAAAGCATTTTCGCTGGATATTCTCTTTATCTATGCGTTGCCTCTGGAATCTCCCCAAAGTTATTACTATTTGCCAGCACCGACGAGGTGACGTTTGTGGCATAGCCATGACTCCTCAGGGACCCGTCAAGGTACTATTTCCGCTCATATCGAGTCATGTACGAGCTTCTTAATTATGTGGCGTTCAGATCTACCATACCAAGTAGCATTCGGACACGTAGAGGGTCTCGTCTTCCGTCAATCTACAAGTTTACGACTGTTTCTCGTGGAGAGAAGGGAACATCGTTGACGGGGCTGAGAATTTCTTCACTTTTTCAGCTCGGTCGCATGATATACCAGACGTAACGGCCTTCTGGCCCTGGCGGAGCAGATTAAACGTAAATATGTCGCAGATTTCCGTTATCTATGTGCACATCAGCCAGCCTGGCTTCTTAGAAAACTTGACCGCACCGGCTAAAAGTTCTGTAGATCAAGCATCTCCGTCGTCTCCTGCTGTAGCACAGATGGACGAAGAGGGAGGGATGGAAGCTTGGTGCACGGTAATTGGAGCGTGAGTAGGCTATTCCTACCACTCTCGAGTCTTCCAGGATGCATTTACGGACATTGGCTTAGGTTTCTGGCCGAGTTCTGTGGATATGGGTACGTGGTGTGTATCTGAGATTCATGCTTTCTTTCACACATGAGCAGATATACGAGTGCTTTCGGTGTATATCAAGGTAAAGATTTTTGAGAAAAGATTTTGCAACAGATTGATTCCTGGATGTACGGTCAGCTTTCTATGCTCAACAATATCTTCAAAATGAAAGCTCGTCGGTCGTCTCGTGAGCAGGTAGACTCCATCCCATCGCATCCCTGATCATGGTATCTTGCAGGTGGGTTGGAAGTTTAGCTACGTTTCTAGTAACTGCGATGGGCCCGCTGTGCGGCCCGCTATTTGACAACGGATATTTGTGAGTTTGGCGTTATCGTGATCATGATTTCTTATCGCCATCGTTTAGCTACCATGTGTACATCACAGGCGCAGTTCTGCAGTCTCTCTCCGTCTTCATGTTGTCCCTTGTACAACCAGGACAGTATTACCAGGTATGGTATTCCAGATACTACCTTCTTTCCGAACATTTAGTGTCAACCAGGTCTTACTCGCTCAAGGCCTCGCATCAGGGATCGGTCAGGGACTCATGTATATCCCTAGCTTTGCAATCATCTCCCATCACTTCAAGCGTCGGCGGTCAAGGATGATGTCCATTGTTTCCTCGGGCGTGCCCCTTGGTGGTGTCGCAAATACCATCATGTTGAATAACTTGCTGAACAGCCCCTTGGGATTCAGGACTGGTGTGCGAATCAGTGCAACGTTTATAACTGTTTTGTTGTTCCTCTCGTGTGTTCTCGTGCGCCCTCGATATAATGTTGTGCGTCCAGAGGCCACGTCGGTCGATTCTTGGAAGGCGACGAAAAAGTGCTTCAAGGAGATTCCCTCGCTTTTGACGATAATCGGGTTCGGTGCTTCATTTTATGGTTTTATGTTCTGGCATGATGACGCCGATGCATACGTGGGTGTGAACCCTTTTTCAGGTTTATGCTCTTTCAGGTGGCCTACATGTATCCCTTTTTCTATTTTCAGCTGGACTCTGAGAGACATGGGCTCAGCAACTCTTTTGCGTTCTACTCGGTGCGTCACCTTGCTTATACTGCGAACCCTGTCTGGTTGATGGTGTTTGTGTCTGTTGAAGTTGGTCGTTATTAATGCAGGCGGTTTCATCGGTCGTTTTGCGTCGGGCTTTGCGCTCTCATTTGTTGGCGTCGTCGACTTGACGATCATCACAACCGTCGCGTGCGCCATTTTGTTCATCGGTATGATTTGGCTCGGTTCAGCGGCAAGCGTTGTCGTGCTCGGGGTGCTGTATGGCTTGTTCTCCGGGATGAGTGAGTGATTGTAGCTCGTGTGTGGGTGCTCTACACGAGGAGTTTCACTTAATGCTCTATCAATTACTATAGATATTGCCATGATGGCGCCCATGTTGGGGTTGACAGCTGATCCTACCGAACTTGGGTTCGTCCTTTTTCTGTTGATGTTCCTGCCTTCGTTTCGGGAGGGATGACGTGTCGTATCCTCATTTTCCAGAGTAAGGCTGGGTGTCGGTTTCGCGATCACAGGTACATCGCTTTCGTGTTCATTTTGATGTTGTTGACATTCTGTTGTTCAAAGGTATTGGCGGTTTAGTGGGTAAGTTTGGTACACTGGCACCGTTCAAGTTCAAGTTAGGGGGAAAAGAGCGAGCGAGCGATTATGTTAACTCATTTTTACTTTTTACTTGCAGGTTCCCCGATCTGTGGTGCTCTTTTGACGAGCCGCTATTTGTGGTGGGCCCCCGCGCTCTTTTGTTGGGTATGCTTGTCCCTTTCGGATATCAAGCAAGGTTCGCACTGCTGATGTATCATTGGCTAACAGGCGATCGCGTTGGCAGGCGGCATTTTTTTCGTTGGTGTACGTTTCTCGCTCGCCCGTGCTAGTGATGGTGCAGCGGCGAGAGGTCTAAGTAGGGAAGGCGAAGACTCGGAGGTTGGGAATAGGAGTGGAAAGAAGGAAATGATGGAGGCATGAATCAAGTTAAAACACCTACCTTGGAGGGGCATGTGACAAGCGATCCAAAGACGAAGATTTCGGCGAGTGCTTAAGATGCAAGGTCGAGTACAATCTTGAGCATTTTAGTTATTGTGTTTGTACATACTATTGTAGGGCTCGAATTTGGTGCATGGTTCGCAGGTTTGCTTGTGATTATGCCAGGAACGTGTTTAATTCGGGGAATGTATTTGTGTTTAACACACGTATTTACCCAGCAACTTTAAGAAGATGTGTGACCATTTTTGTGCACACAGACCATCCAGACGCAGTAATCATATAGCTCACGGAAAAGATCAGGACAAAACGGTTGAAAGTTTGGTTGGTTGGAAGCCTGGTTGAGATCATATTCATCTTATGTAAGCTGCCACGTGTGTAGCAAGAACGTTTCGAAACGGGACGCCTCGTGCCATCCGCAGAAAGGTGCTGTGTGCGGCAGGGTCGCCCATACTGGATTCTTCGAGGTTCTCTCACCACCAACTCACCGCCCGATTTCGCTTACACCTCCGAGTCCCAACTTCCGTCTCGTTTGAGACCTTTTTTTTAACTGGTAAAAGTCGTCGACGCCGCAAGGATTGCGATGGATACCTTCTCCTACACCGATAACGTCCGTGCTGCGTTCGCCTCATGTCTCCCATGCTTCGGCACAAAGTCGTCTTTGTCCTTGACCGCAGCTCATTCCGAACCACGTTCTGCTGGCATCGCACCTTCAACTTCGTCCACCAACGACCTCGAACATCTCCTTCGCGACTCAGACTCGGACGCACTCTCGCTGCACTCCAACCTGGGTGCCGGGCCCGCTCAGGGCCACAGGACGAGACACCGTCGACGACCCAAGTTTTCTCTCACCCTGTTCGGGTACACTCTCTTTGGTCGTCCACCGATATACCTCCCTGATGATGAGAACGAGGATAATGATGATTCGTCCGGTAGGAGGGCGAGAGCACATGCCACTGCCTCCTCGTCTACGTTCGACTCGGACGCAGCCCCGATCGACGCAAGCACCATCGAGCGACTGACGTCGCCAGACCACTACGCGGCGCTGGCTGCCCAGCGTCAGCAGCTCGACGCCGAGGAAGCGGCTCGTCGAAAGACTGAGCGGAGTGCACGTAGGCAGGAGCGCAAGGCACGCGCGAGGGCCGAGGCGCTCAGGTCGCTCAACGGCGGGTCGCCTCGTTCGGACGTGGGCACGTTCGAAGGTTTCCAAGGGAGCGGGGACGGGTCACTCTCTGCGTCGCTCTCTCCGCCCCAGGTAGTCGACGTACCCCCAAATCATTCGGATCCGTACACGCTGGATCGTTTACACGCTGGAGACGCCGATGATGCAGATCTGGATGGAGAGTTATACACGCGGAAGAAGAAACCCTCTGCAGCATTGAGCGCCTCGGGTTCGGATTCGCGCTCCCGAACATCGGCATCTTTATCAGTCGGGGATACCTCACATTTTCCGGTCCACAGTATTCACCAGCCCGTCCCTTATCCGCAAACTGAGATGCGCCTCCCAATACTAGCAAGGAAGTCGCATCGTACAGCAAAGCGCACGTCGGCCGTCTCTTCGATGACGTCACAGTCGACCTCGGCAGCGCCATATACACCCATTGAGAGCTTTGCGGAGGCTCCTGCGGTTGCTGCATTCCCTGTACCGCAAGAACGTTATAACCGTGATGGGGAGCGCCCCGATTTTCCCAGCGTGGGTCTTCTCCCTGGGAAGCGGAGAACAAGCTCGCTAGATCCAAGATCGTTTTTGGCGCACTAAGGGTAGTGTCACGACGCAATTGCCGTGTTATGGACCAAAATGGGTGAAAACGGGTGCCCGTCGTGGCCTTATCTCAATGAGCAGTGTGTTTGGTTAATAGAAGGTTTTTTGAACGCGGATTTAGGATCTACCACACTTTTATAACAGTGTATGACCATTTTCTTCTTTCGAAGTAGTTGCCTATGTACTCGCTTGGGTGATTATTTGTAGTGGGGTTGGGCAAACTTGGGAGGTATATTAAAGTCCCAAAGTGGTTGGACACAGTGGGTCCGTCCGTGGTTCTGGGCATGAGGATCGATTCCCAGGTCCAGGTCGGTACTAGTATGGCCGGTGTCGCAGCTGTTACATGAGATAGTGGAATTTCGAGTTCAAAAGAACACGTGACCATATGTTGGTAGCAGAAATTCAAACAGTAGCACAGTGAGATACCCCGACTGTCCCAACACAGCTGAAACGTCCGTTGAGGTGCACCTCCCGGACACACCAGCGAAGAAGTTTTGTCGCATGTACATCAACACACGCCTCTTTGGTCACGTCACAGTCGACCCCGGCAGACCCATTGAAAGCTTTGCGGAGACTCCTGCGATTGCTGCATTACCCGTAATACGCATGACTCGGAGTTACACATGTGACGCCGGGCACCAGTTAGCCAGATCCGAGGTCAACTTCGGGACATCGAGGATAGTATATATCACGACATGATGGCCTACGAACCACGCAATTTTGGGAGCATCGAATCTGTGAGTCCATGCATGATTCTAACAATTATATTGTTTGAAGGGTGATGTCATCCAAAAGTTCTGCACCTATACTTACTTGGCCCCTAGAGCTTTTCTCTCGATATATAGCACGATAATTAGATGCTTCGCAAGTTTTACCGAGAATAGGGTCTTCGAGAGACACTTTCTCCGACGATTTCACATAAAGAGTTTGGCGACGAAAACAATGCGTCGAGCGAACTGCTAACGAATGAGAAACTGCTTTTCCACCACCGACTTGCCGTGTTCTGTCTCTGGTCAAGACATACCTGCTGCTACGTGAATATTTGTGAATCCTTCCAGGTCAAAGAAGGGTCTGAAAATTTCGACTATCCGTTCTTTTGACTGTGCAGTATATTCTTATTAGATCATGTAAGAAAATGTACAATGATCAGGCTCACTCCTGCGATAGGTCAATCAAGTCTTTATTTCCAACCTCGAGAGTAGGGAATAACGAGAGCACCTTCTTTGGAAGCCGAACGAAAGTATTGGAATTATAATTCAATATTTCTTCGGTGGTACGATTTGACTAGTGATCATCATTTAATTCTGTTTCTATCGCTAATATTGTTGGATCGTCCTTGGCGAGCGTTGACCAGAATTTGTTAGGTTGGCAGAGGTGACAGGCTCTTTTTTAAAGCGCATCCAGCACTTCGACTGCCTTCACCATCTCTCGTACGAGTAGTTTGAGACGGCGCCCGTGGCCACCGCCCGCTAAAGTATCCAATAAAATACAATTTTTTTTTACCTAATTTTACACGTACTCTGCCTTTGAGGAAAAACCGTTTTTGGTGGATATCGCTGCCCGTCTTCTTCGCTGGAATCGCCGCGATATACCCTTTCACCCAGCGCACCGGTCCGTACATTCGTCGATCTGTTCTTTTGACGGCAACTCGGCTCCATTCATGGCTTTGTTGGCGACCTCAGACGCGCCCTTGTACTTCCCGTACAGCATGGGGTACTGTCCGTGATGCAGTTTACAGTGGATTCTTGGGCGGCCTTCGGTCGCTGACTGGCCGCACCGCGTGAGCCCATCTTCGTTGAGCATCAGACACTGAGCTGCGGACACCGTAGCTTTCGGCTTGTGGGTCGTTGACGGCGTGGGAGTCGAGTTCGAGCCTCAGCTCCAAGAGGCGGGTTAAACATCGGTTCCGTTTTCTTGGACGCTTGTTTCTACGTCCATGCATGGATGAGAGAGGGAGGGGGGGGAGGGGGGTCAACAAAGAATAATAGATTTGCTATCAGGCGCTCATGAGGGCGTCGATTAAGAAAGGGCAAACTTGAGAGGTACACAGACGTTCAAAAGTAGCTGTGAGTAGGATTCCACCCATGCCGGATGGGAAATATACTGGCCTCCCGCTAGCCTGAGGATATACTGCGATGCAACGGGCATGTACATACCATCACTTGTGCCGCGTGCAACCCCGGAGTATCATCAAATAGCCTTCAAATCATGATCGGCGTGGTGTCACTGCGAAGTCGTCTTGCAGCAGCGTGTAAATGATAGTACGAAAAGGAATGCGCTGGGAACAGACAGTGCGAACGGTCTGGATCCCACAATGGGATTCAGGTGTGACCATCGCTGAGCAAAGTTGACGTGATCAGAGTAGTGTTATAAGAGAACAATCCTCTATGTAATAATCTTTTGTAAGTTTCTCAAGATAAGTACTTGAAATTGTATATCCAGCAGAGGGATGCTAATCAGGATCCAAAACTTGAAGAGTTCTCGGAGTAAAAAGTGGCCAGCATCTCCTCAACACGTTGCTTGCAACGATGCTGACCCAATTGATCCACCATTTTCGTCACCTTCCACTCCATCTCCTTTGGCATCCATCCCAGCCGCTCCTTCGAACACCTGTCAAACAACTCGTCCGACGCCACCGCGTATTTGCGCAGCGTATACGCCCCCTCTGCGTAACCCCCCGCGCGCAACGCGGCCCACGAGACGTTCCGGGCCAGCACCGAATGGTCCCGGTACGGCACGGCGTCCAAGATGACAAAGTACGTCACGTCGAAAGTCTTGAAGCGGAAGAACCAGCCCTAGATTGGAATAAGGGAAAAAACTAATATCAAGGCCTACGGCAGCCAAACGGGCGCGGTG
>JBBPKB010000622.1:0-11903 GCA_038089035.1 Boletellus dicymbophilus
AGCCAGTGTGGTACTAAGGGTCTCATGCTTGAGGTCATAATACAGATAGCCATGTATTGGTTTGCATAGCTGCACAGATCTCCATACATGGGTTCATGCATAGCCAAGATAAGAGGGATTATTGCCATTGGCTGGGCAAGTTAGAATGAGTCATTGTGAGTCAATAAGTTAAGGGCAAGTCAATGAGTGATATGTGCTATTGGCTGGGTGAACCAGGATCAATGAGCAACATATGCCATTGGACTGGGATAAGTAAGACCAAGGGTACAGCCAAGATAAGCCAGGTTTATGCCATTGGCTACTATTAATAGATGCACAGGTTTGTGCATGAGGCAAGCCTTGAGGTGCAGATGTGGAATGAGCTGTACCCTGTATCTATAAGGAGATGTACAACTGGCTGGCAATAGGGCCATGTGAGGGCAGAATGGTAACAGAGTGCCAATGTAGCAGAATGTTGTCTAAGCAGTGTAGAGGGGTTAATGCTAGTGGTTGAGCACTGGCATGTGAGCGCTGGTATATAGGCATGTGATTGTACATATGGCTGAACACTTAGCTATGTAAGCAAAGCTGTGGGAGTGTGATCACATGATGATCATGTGACCATGAGGCTGTGCAAAGCTGTGTGAGGCAGTACTGGGAGTGGTGTAAGCTTGTCATATCCCAAGTACAAGTCCAACTCCAGTATTTCCAGAATACTCTCTATTCATATTTCTGGTTCTTATTTCATATTCCCTGTTGTTCTTTTGCCTTGGACTTATGATATTGAAACCTTTATTTCTGACACCTGACATTCTTTTGTTTCTATCTGTCATTCTGTCATTCTTCTGTCACATCTGATGTTCCCATATTACATCTATCATCTTTCTGTCTGTCTGTCTATTCCTTTGCAACACCCATACCATTCCAATGTTTCATATTCTTTACTCTGATGTTTCACATTCTATATTCTGACTTCTCCTCCATATATAAATCTTGTAACTCTGTCATATTTCCTCAGTTTGAATATCAACTAAACTTCTTGATTGACTAAATTTCCCTTAACTCTCTCTCTCTCTCTCTCTCTGAGTTGTTGACCAATGCCCCTCCAAACCTTGACTTGTTGAGTAGTCAATTACAACTTTACCCATGACCTCTGACCCTATGAAATTCAGGACCCTGGATCCCTTGTAAGGGTGCACCACATACAGTGAAGCCAAGTCCTGTCCACCCCCAATGTCCAAAGTTTATCAGAGCTACTCTGAATGCCCTAGTTTTGACCATCAGTTTGACAAAGCCTAACACATTACTAGACCAGGGTCAAATTTTGTGTGTTTGTTACCATTGTACTTGCTAGTGACTCCAGATGGGTTACACTAAGATAGCTTCTTGTTCCTGGAAAAAGAGAGCAGACCCATCTGGAGTCCCAAATTGAAGTTTCTCTTGCCTTCCTTGCTAATTTTCCAACTGACAATGTAAACTATTCATCTGCAGCACAGAAATTGCCTGTCAACATTACCACTGCTGTGCCCTTTAACTTCACTCCAGTACTTACACTCTCTGATCCATGTACAATAGTGCAGAATAAGTCTAGTGAAGTATTGTCCCTACTCAGTTATCACTACAATCAGTCCAATTATTTAGCATAATCATACATACATAGATTATCCAGTCATTTAGAAGTACATATTTTTTATTTACAAGCCTATTTCTCCAATAGCTATTCATAATATCTAGATCATTTGCCCTTGTTTACTTGGGTGGTATTATGACCTCAGGTGCAAGACCCTTAGTACCACATTGGCTGGACAATCTCACAGCTCCCACTATAGCTGGTGAGGTAAAGAAAGGAAGTGTGAGATAGACTGACAAGGACTGACAGGACCGACAGTTGTGAGGAAAGTGTAGCTTTAGTCCTTAATACTTTGTAGCTCAAGTCTTGCAACTGAATGCCAACAAGAATACAAGTGGATTAAGCTAAGTTAGATGGTACATGCAAATCCCTATTTATACTCTAAGGACTATGTGCACAGACTGAGCTGTATAATGTCCTGCAATCTAAATAAGGGGCTAGTAACCAAGTGTGCCCAGCTTAATACAAAAGTGCATTGGGATAATGTACTGATTTAAATAAAGAGGAGATAGAAGAAAGATATAAGGAAAAGGTAAGTATGTACAAAGTAATTAGAGGTTTTTAGTCTAGGATCATTAGGATCAATGATCCAGTAAGTATCCCAAGGGTAATGATTACAATTGTAATGTACCATTTTATAGTAGTACAAATCTGGTGTTGTAACAGGTGGTCAAATACAGCTGTTGCACACTTGTTGAAACAAAGGTTCAAAGTGGCATGTATGACCTGAGTGTGACAAGAGGTCATTACCTTACCCATTTGCACCATCTGTACAGACATTGTGCCATAGGCCAACAGTGTTCTTTAAAAATCAGTTTTTAGCTCATTTTTTAGTGAATCAGATTCCATACTTCCTGGTCAAAATATTGAGTAGAATAGTAGTGGATTGATGGTGGTACAGGTAAAATACTGAAAAGTCAGTCACTTTTGTATCTATGATAGTAGTAACAACAACAAAGTTCTTTGCATCTGTTAAGGTAGGCCTCATGTGAATCCATCCAACATCACATGCTTTCTGTGACAACAGTATTGCAAAGCAAAAAAATCCAACTGTAATTGCACATTGTTGATTGACAGAAATTCCATACATTAAGTGGTCCTTTGGACTAGTGCTCAGTAACACCAGAACAAAGGTCTTCTCTTCTCAAATCATTCTACTTGTCAAGTGTGTCTCTTTACTTGGCTTTGGCTCCCCTCATCTCCTATGCATCTCAGTGAGAGTGTAGCTCTCCTTCCAGACCACTCTTTCACTATCTTAAGGAGAGAAAAAGGCTTATATTGCTATTTGATGAGTGGGAAGACATGCTCAAATGTAGCTTATATGGAACTCTGGCTGCTGAAGTTAATCAATATCCTACTGTTCTTGGTCTTCAGGACATGACTGGTCACCAAGGGTCTGTAGATGCTCTTCTTGATGTTGCTCAATTAGCATTGGGAACAATGCAGGTAAGGTAAACCTCATGTGAATCCATTCAATATCATGTGATGTGATAGATTGTGACAGAGCCCTGCTGAGTGCAATGCCAAGGCATGCAATGACATGATAAGTCATGCTGAGTTTAATCAATTAAGTGCTTTGACTCAGATGTGTTGTGGCAATACATTCAACTGCAAGTTATTCTACATTGTCAAAATACTGTAATAAATTAACTACAACTACAGACCTGCTCCAATATGAATATGAATGGTTTCCACAAAAAAAATCAAATATACTGTTCTTTGTGTTTGTATGTATGGATTTTTTCCTAACAATGTTGTGAATATACTATAATTTTTTCTTTGCTTGCAACAGCTCACTGTCTACTTATGACTTTGACTTGCTGTCACCTCAATGAGGTAGTCAATTAGAGTAAAAAATTAACAAGACCTTCAACTTTTTAAAAATGTGAAAGGTAGAAACATTAGAAACTGGGTGATTATGGGCAAGGTGAGTTGGAGTTTGAGTAAGGAGGGAGAGTGGGGGTTTGGGAGGAGAAAGTACTGACCTTTTTTGACAATTCAGTTTGGATGTTCATGTTTGTCTCAAAGACTATGGTATTCATGAGGAAGGGGTTGATGCTGACTATGTTGAAGGTGCTGTTGTTTGGATTCTTGAGTTTATCATGCCACCTTCAGTGGACATGTGCAGTATACTGGAGTGCAACAAGGTCACTATCTGGGGTGTTGCAGATCAGGTGGGTCTTGACCCTCCAGAAAAAGGTGGCAAGGGCATTGATATGCTTCTTGGGCCAGGAGGCCTCCACCAAGTGGTTGAGGAAATGGTTCTTGGCTTGGAGGAATTGGCAGAAGGAGAGGTCATGGTCAGGGAGGCAGTGGTAGGATGCTTTTAGTGAAGTGACTGGACAGAGTGTGAGGAGGTCATTGTTTGAGGCAAGACCAAAGAAGTCATCAGCTTGAGTTCAATTAGTGTGAGCAGTGTCCTTGCAGCTGTCTTGAGAGAAGTACCATAACTTGACATATTCAAAGGCTGCAACCTTCTGGATTGCATACTGGGAGGGCCTAGGGGAAATGATGTCAGGAGGGGGGACATCCTTGCTGAAGTCATTAATTTTAGCCTTCTTCTTGGGAGGAACAGTGGGTTCCTGGTCAGCATTGTCTCTGTTGTCTCATTGGTTTTCTTTGTCTAAGCAGCATGGGAGACATTGAGCCCAGCATGCTTCTCTGGCCTCTTCTTGCCATGCAAGGTTCCAGGCCTGGATGTGCTCTTCTTGTTCCACTACCCAGGCAGTGAGAAAGAGCTCAGTAGCTGTGATGATGTCTATGTTGTATTCAGCCATGATGGCTTCATACACAATGTGATAGGTGTTGGAAGCAAAGTTGGGAGGAACTGTAAGAGCTGGGTCAGTCATAGTGTGGGCTGAGAGGAAAGAGAGTGGGAAAGGAAAGATGCTGGTTGAGTGTGCACAGTGAGGGTGCAGTGACAATGGTGGGGCAAGGCAGTGAGGGCAAGGGTGATGAGTTGGTGCAGAAAAGATGGATGCCTAGCTTCTGGGAACTCTGCTCAGCCAAAGACCATGCACTATGACTAAGCTTGTGCCTCACTCCATCATAATGCAGGGAGCTCTTTTATATCAACACTGGAGAACAACTTGCAGACATATTCACAAAGAATTTCTCAAAAGATTGCTTTTATAAAATCAGAAAGTCTTTGGTTCAACTATTCTCTGAAGTCATATGATATTTCAAGTGATAGGGTGTTTAGTAATTGTAGAATATTATCTAATCAGACTACAATATTATCACTTATAATATCTATGACATCATAGATAAGATAAGGAACACTTAACTTTAGATATGACTCATTAAGAGTCATATAGATTAGATAACAAAGTTCAAGCTCCTCTTGAACTAGTAGTATATGTATAAGTCCAATATATTAGATAAGAGAATTTAAGTTGCTTTATTTCAATATCATGTCTTCTCTCCAACCCCTCAACATGATCTTGCCATCACCACCACCCTCCTCACTGGACTGCAATCACCCCCACCACTCTGTCCACTGATATTGTGATCTCATCAAAACCTTAACAACACTACAACCACACCTCCACTAAACTCCCTCAACAGTACTGTGCCCATGCTGCTACCAAAAACCCCTTTGGTGCTATATCAAATTCCCTCTCCACTGGTGCCAAGGCCATGCTCCCACCAAAACCCCCACCAGTGCCATGACCATGCTCTCACTGAAACCCCCTTCACTGGTACTGTGACCCTACTCTCACCAACCCCTCCACCAACCCTGTAACTGTACCATTGCTGCTCCTGCCATGTTTCCCCCCCCACCATTACTACACCCATACCTACATCACTTCCAATCCCAGCTACAGGCCACTCATTTCCCTCTTCTCCCCTCTCCATCTGAGTCTTGCACCAGGCAACCTCACCAACACCAACACTCCACCCACCCCCCACCCAGCAACCACCACCAGAATTCCCACTCCAAACCCCTATCACACAACCATTTTTGTCAGCAGCATCCAACCCAATCCTTTCTCTCCCCCTCCTCCCTGCCAAGATACTCCCATACTCCCACTGCCAATGACCAAAACTTTCCCCACTCTGTCTGTTCTACCTGCCTCAGTCACCACCCCCACATCATTCACCAATGCAATGACCCAAAACTATGGGATGGTACCCTAGCATACACCCACCTCAACTCCAACAGCTGGCTGGTCAACAGAAACAATGGAGTCCTCTGCACTGACTGGCAAAAACCCAATAGATGCCACCTTTTCCACAAATTGGCCAAGCATGAATGTTCTGGCTGTGGCAAACCCAATTATGGAGCACAGACATGCCCTCATGCACAGACACAGTCAGGCTAGCACCCCATACCACCCCAATGCCTGGAAGCAAGAACTAACTGCCACCAGCCTTACATACAGATACCCATACATATCCACCAGCCTCAAACTCAGTTTCTCTGCTAATATTCCTCCCCTACAGCAGTCCTTCTCCTCCCCAAACAACCCCTCCACCAAACAATATCAGTCCACTCTTGACAACATCATAAATAAAGAATTTGCCAAAGGCTGATACATTGGCCCATTCTCTCATGCTGAAACTGAGGAACTCCTTGGCCACTTCCAAACCACCCCACTATCTATCATTCCCAAACCCAGTAAATCCAGAAAATTTTGCCTCATACAAAACTTTTCCTTTCCCCACTCTAATTCTCCCATTCTCTCCATTAACTCCCTTGTCAGCCCTGATGATTTCTCTTCCCCCTATAGTACTTTCCATATAGTAGCACACCTATTATCTACCCTTCCCCCTGGTTCCCAGGGTGCAGTTCACAACATTACTGAAGCCTACTGCACCATCCCACTACACCCATCACAATGGCATGCACTTGTAGTACATATCAGTGACTCACAGTTTGCAATAGATACCACCACTTGTTTCAGCTTTGGCCCCTCAGGCAGCCTGTATGGAACTATTGGCAGTACAGGCACAGACATTGTGCACTTTCACAGAATCAGACCAATCCTAAGATGGGTAGATGACCACCTATTCATCAGAATCCCATCAGACCACATCAAAGAATACAACTGCCACCATCAAGCAGTCACTAGACAAATTTCATCACTAGGCAGCCCCACAACCAAAGGTAGCCACACATGGTTTGCAGGCACTCTAATGCCTGATGGATCAATTGAGGAATTCAACAATGACCACTCCTTTCCCTTGAGAATCTTAGCCCCTCCCTTGCCAAACAATCACCCTTCCTTCTCCTACTCATTCACTCACATAGATCACATTTCCTCCATCCCAGGCATCTCCTGGGAACAATCCAAAGACACCCTTCTCCTCTGAACTGATGTTCATAGGCTTCACATGAAATCTAGCTGATCATATGGTATGCCTCACCAAGACAAAACATGTAAAATATGTCAACACAATCCATGAATAGAATGCCCAATGCATGCATACACTATCCAAAGTCCAAAAACTGCACAGCAAATTAGTCCATGCTATACTAACCACACCCAGTGGCCAACTGTACCTAATTCACCTTGAGGCAATGCTTGCACTGTTTGGTGACAAACCCTTCATACCACAAACTCCCCCCTGTGGCACCCAAGAAGATCTCAAATAGTGGCTCTCCCACCTAACCACCCCTCAATACCCATCTCCATACCATCTCTCCATCCCATCCTTGATCCCCAAGCCTTCTCTGATGCAAGCTCCTCCACCAGCCTTGGCATCTGCATCAGCAGTCTCTGGTAGGCCTAGTCCTTATCACCAAACTGGCACACTGATGGCAGAGACATCAGCTGGGCCAAAAGCACTGCCCTCCTCCTCATCATCATTTCTTTTAGCCAATCCAACACTTCCAACATTCATTTTCAAGCTCACTGTGACAACCAAGGCATCATTGAGGCATGGTCCTGTGGCTGAAGTCACAACTCACCCACCAACAAAATCTTCAAACTTATTCATTCCACCCTGGCTCAGACCAGCTCCATCCTCTACCTCAGATACAAACCCAGCACAGACAACCCAGCTGACTCCCTATCGCAAGGCATATACCCCCCTACATATCTCCTCCTCCATCTCATCACCATCCCAGAATCCCTCTGTCGTTTCCTCTACAATACACACTCCCAGTAATCTCTCCAACTCCTCACTACTCCAACCACCTGCACACACTGCCATCAAACCACCTTGCTCCACCCTCATCACAAGCATCATCAATCCTGGTAAATCCATTCCCCTGCTCCCTCTTCCCTCTCTCACTCCCCACAGAAACCCTCCTTATGATATCCTCCACAACCCCTGATCCTACATCCATGTCCTTCCCCTCCACCAACTCTCACACTCCCAACAAACCACTATGCCCTCAATGCCCTGCCAAGGAGTGCCTCATGTCTTGGCATCCCCTTTCATCTCACCTCCCTACCTCCACCCTCAGCCCCAAAGACTCTCAATGCATCATCAATGTCATGTTGCATGTGTGGACTGAATTGACCAGAGAAGCCTACAGCTCTGGCTTACTTATCTACCACACCTTTTGCAACTTAAAAGGGGTACCTGAGGACCACTGTGCTCCTGCCTCCAACAACCTCATTGCCACCTTCATATCTCACATGGCAGGCACATATGCTGGCAGTACCATATTGGGATATCTCAATGGTGTATATGCCTGGCATACTCTCCACAGCCTACCCTGATCATTCAACAACAACAAAATTGATGCCCTTCTTAAAGTGGCCAAAACCCTCACCCCCTCTTCCTCCAAATGCCCTCCCCACAAACCCCTCACCATCAATATGATCATCATCATCCACAACTTATCCAAACCACTCAATGCCACTGTCTTTGCCTGTCTCACTACTACCTTTTTCTCCACAGCCTGGACTGATGAATTTACTGTCAAATCAATTGACTCATTTGACCCCTCCATCAACATTCCCAGGTGCAATGTCTCCACACAGTATGATCTACAGGGCAATGAGGTAACCAACTTCTGCCTACCCTGCACCAAAACCTCCTCCTCTGGAGAAGATGTCAACTGGGCCAAACAGGAGGGCCCTGCTGACCCTCATGCAACACTCTCATATCACTTCACAATCAATAAAACCCCACCTGACTCTCACCTTTTCACCTACAAGTTCTAAAAATCACACTGCTCCCTAACCTGCCAAAAATTCCTCAACACCCTCTCCTCCTCAATGAAAAAAGCAGGCATTCCCCCTCTCACTGGTCACAGCATGTGCATCAGCTCAATCCTCGAATACCTTCTCTGCAACATCCCCTTTGAGGTGGTCAAAGTCAAGGGCTGGTGGACCAGTGACTCCTTCCTAATCTATCTCTGCAGACATGCCCAGATCCTAACCCTGTACATGCAGGCTAAACCACCCATCCATGAGGCCTTCATACAATACACCTTTCCACCCATCTGATGCTAACCCAGGTGAGCTTTGAACTCCTACCAACCAGGCTCAACACTTTGTTCCATGCATCATCACTCACTCCTACCACCCAGGATTGCAGCTCATGCCTCACCTGACAGGCATGGTTCCCACCCTGGGACAGACAGTACTTCATGCTTCTCCATACTCCCTCTCATCCCCTCTCATATACCATAGTGCCCCCTTGTACCTACACCACAAATACATACACATTTCCATACCTGCTGACTTCACAGAGTGATCTCTAAAGATTGATAATTCCTTCCTGAACACATTCCTTAATATAATGATGAGGAATATCAAAATGTTTGGTTTGTCATTCCCATATAGGGTTTGAAGCCAAAAAGATTGCTCTTTGGTTGTCAACATATAGATGGAATGGAGGCAATTTGTAACTGAGTTCTTTGAACATGATTTGCAACCAAGTCAATTGTCTTGCTACTTCAGACATGCTGACATATTCAGCTTCTGTTGAAGATAGTGTAATCTTCTGTTGTTGTCTGGAAAGCCATGAAACTATTCCTTCTGCTAGAAATATGGTGTATCCTGTAGTACATTGTCTTGTCTCTAGGTCTCCTGCCTGGTCTGTGTCACTATAAGCCAGAAATCCTGCTTTGACTCATCTGGTATAGTCCAAACAAAGATCTTTTGTAGTTGAAAGATATTGAACAATATATTTTGCTTGATTTAGATGATCTTCTGTGGGATTAGCTGAGAATTGTGACATCTTGATAACAGCATAGGCAATGTCAGGTCTTGTTCCTAACATATTATGGAGCAATGATCCAATAACAGATTGATGTTGACTTCAGAGATTTGAATCTGCTTTAACTCTTGTCTTTGTTGATTCTGGATAATATCTGCAAGAATGTACTTACCCCATTTATGACAAGGATCTTATTGTATTTATTAGGGCTTTAGAAGAGTGGCACCATTACCTTGTAAGAAGACCAAATTTTTATATCTGGGCCAATCACAAAAATTTGGAATACTGGAAATGCCTCCAAACACTCTTGGGGAAACAAGCTAGATGGCATGTTTTACTACAAGAGATCAATTATATCACAGTCTACAGACTGAGATCCTCTAACAGAAGAACTGATGCATTATCTAGATGACCAGATTATGGAGACACAGTTATGGATTATAATACCAATATTACAACACTTCCAGAAAATGTCTTTATTAATAACATCTCATTCTCTTCTTTCTTTTACAATAAAAATACAAAAATAAACACAAAAATAAAATACCAAGAAATACCTACTTTCACATATGATACTCTTGATTCCAATTCATCAACCCAAATAAAAAGCCTTTGTTCCTAAGCCTCTAAGATTAGAATTACTTACTATTTGTCTTGATTTTCCCCTGGCTGATCACTCAGGACAGGCTAGGATATTATATTTGCTCACTCAATACTTCTTATGGCCTGGAGTCCTCAAGAACACTAAACTATATGTTGATAGTTGTAACATATATATCCAAGCAAAGGGATCCTCAAAGGCACTGGCAGGAAATATTTTACCTTTACCAATACCTATCAAATCCTGTGAAGATCTCTCAGTCAATTACATCACTGGATTACCCCTTTCAAACACTTTTGAATCCATATGTATAATTGTGGACAATTTCTTTGAAACATTTAGCATTCCTATTTAGAGACTATGTTTGATGCATTCATCAACTTCCTTCTTCCATTGTTGTGGATAGGGGTCCTCAATTTGCTTCAGAATTTACTAAGGAACTTTACAAACCTTTTGGCATAGCTCAGAAGATCTCCACCATTTATCACCCTCAAACAGACAGATAAACAAAACATGTATATCAGGAAATCAGGGAGTAACTGATATTTCCAGATATATATGACCAGCTATACATCATTGTGAAATATATAGACATAGCTAAATATACTATTATTATTCCCAAATCATGATGATACTGGATTGGCAATACTATATACTCTTTGTCAGGCATTTACTGCTGTCAACTTTCATACCAATCTGACACCAAGATGACAACATATATTATTTACTTATCACACAATGATCATAATGATTTACTGTTGATCATTTTAATACCATCCTTAGATCATCTGATATGGTGTGATAACAGACACCATTTATGGATCTGAAATCCATCATAATGGTATTAAGTGATATTTGTTGACAATAGCTTCTCACTCTGATCACTGGTATCTATTCTTATCAATACATATCATTCATCCTGATGGGAATTAGCCGATGCGTGGGAAATTATTTGTAATAACTGTACAGTAGATGTTATTTAAACCCAGCCCTTTGCCTTTTCTTCTTTCTTCACTCTTGACTTTGAGTTTTATCCTCAGAGTCAAGAGTCACTAGAGTCACTCTTGTTTGAGACTTAAGTATTCCTATTCAGGTAAGTCTTGTCACTAAGTGTTTTTGCTTTTCTTGATAGATAGAGTAGTTACATGGTGGTAGCTTATAAATTATCATTAGTAGTCCAATAGTAGTATATAGTTTATGACATTGTAGATAAGTATAGAGGTATTAATTCTTTACCACATTTATTGTCAAGTCTGAAATGAGCAATTAAGCTATGCAAAATATATGTCATTTCATTCATTATTTCTTTTTTGATTCAGTAATGCATATGTTCATCCTTGATAATCTCTGATAAAGTAAATGAGAATTATGAAGTTGAACATTAACATCTAATTAATCATACTGATATAGATGGTGTAAAAGATATTGATGAGCAACTATTACCATAAGGAAACAAATTAACAATTCAATAATAATGGTAGATAATATCAGAGCTGTCAACACTCGCAAAAAGTATATAACTCTATCATCATGTATGCCATTATGTTGTCTATTATAGAGTATATAGGGTAG
>JBBPKB010000623.1:0-11891 GCA_038089035.1 Boletellus dicymbophilus
TCTCTTTCCTTATTAATTCTCCTTTGATTTCCCAGCACATTGCTGCAAGGCTATGCATGGCTGTCCAACCAGCCACAACTCCTACTGTCACATGCCAGTGTCTAACCACTAGCATTATCTACTCAATAGAATCCTGCTCCATAGGATCCCCATTTCTACTTCCATCTTACACAGCACAACCTATGCACCAACTTGTGCATACCAGCATATGCCTGTGTATCTATTTATAGATACAGAACTCCTTTTGGTCTACTTTCATTTTTCTATTCTCTTCCCACACTATGGATTCATCATCCAGGCCACTCTCAGCCAATAGCATATCTCACTCATTGACCAGTCCTCAACCACATAACTCACCCTGACTCTTCTGGCCAATAGCACAAGCCTCTCTCATCTTGGCAGTACATATCCTGTATACAGGCATCCACAAGACTATGCTAAACCTATACAAACCAGTACAAGACTATACAATTCCACTCTTTTGCCATTCCACTCCTTACCCTAGGCTGTACAACACTGCCTTAGATTAGAACCCAGCTCCAATGGCATTAATTGCTCTTATATATATAAACTCAGAACCAATGGCATGTTTACTTCTGTTGAAACAACCTAGCCAAAGACCTACCTTCACTGTGTTACACTTGGTCTGGGTAGGAACAAATGTAGACTCAAAAGAAAAAGCAAAGTATCAGCTCAATGGTACAATGGCCAGAGAGACGACCTTCAGAGAAGGATTTGTATCAGTGTGAAGCAGAGGCAAAGGTTTGACAATGTGAGCTCCAATGTGTTCAAGAGAAAAGAGTAGATTCTAGTCTTGAGTAGATCTAGTTTAAGATACAAGCTTGACTATCAAGGGTTTAAATAGCATTCAAGAAATGCATGGGCCAAGAGTGAATGAGGAAATGAAGATATCGTATGAGCAGAAGGGAATAGCTAATTGGCCAAAGGGGAATCATATGATAAGTAAAATACAGGAAAGGAAAAGGAAGTCCATGTTGGGATGGACAATCACCTAATCAGAATGAGTAAGCAGATAAGAAGGAAAAGGAATGATCCATGTTGGAACAGGTCATGAATAATACAGATGACTTCCATGAGTGCATACATGGTGAAACTAAGGAAATGTAAAGGAAAAAAGGGAGAATAAGGGAAAATCATAACATTACCCCCTTTGTATGGGTAAAGTCACCTGAGTTTACAAAGTCAATTAAAAAGATGTAAAAGAGTGCTTGTCCATGATGTTATCCCAAGCTGTTTCATTGAACTCTGGCTCTTCATTCCTGAAGAGTTCATCATCATCCTCTTTGACATGAGTCCTGGGTAGGTGGATTGTCATACTGAATCCAGATGACATAGCCAACCTGGTGGTTGCAGTGACTGATGACTCAGTGGATAGAGAGATGGTGAAGGGTGTGTCAACAATGTCCGAGCAAGAGGAACCTGGCTCAGAAGGAGGGGAGTTGGCATCAGGACCAAAAGTGCAAGGCCAAGGACAGTTGATGTCCAGGGTGGCATTCCAACCAATCAGGAGAGTGGGGGAAGCAGAGGCAGTGGGAGAGCAATGACAAGAAGAGCAGGATGACAGAGGGGAGTTGGACAGGATACAATGGCACCAATGGTAGAGGCAGCAATATTGTGGATGTCCCAGGGCAAGCTGGTGGCAGAAGGGACAATGATAGAGGAGGCAATGGGCACAGACATGGCCTAGTCTCCAGCAGTGGTAGCATGCCTGCAAATATTGGGGGTGAGATAGTGATAGGGGCAGATACCTCTATAGGGATCCTTGGCATCAATCAGAGCTCTTTCTTCAACTGACACAATGGAGGAAGAGGAAGTGGAGGGAGTAGCAGGTGGTGGTAGACCTGGAGGTGAATCTGGTGGAGTAGGAGAGTGCAGGAGAGGAATAGGGAGAGGCTCATCATTATCAGATGGGTTCAAGAGCACTAACTGTTGAGCAGCCTCTTCTGCTACAGCTAATCCATCCAGTTGTTCCATAGTTTGAATGATCACACCTCTTTGTCCACTGAGTGCTCAAGCCAACATGGCACAAGCAAAGGTGAGGGGGTCTCCTTCAAAAAGAATGGCTGCCATAGCAAGGTCATTGTTGTGAAGTGAAAGAATAAGGTAATAAAGGGGGGAAGTAGGAGCAACTAAAGAATCTAGAATAAGGGCTGCATGAGGGTCTAGGAAAACAGCAGTCATGGAGTCTAATAACAGAACATCATCAATGGGGGAGCAAAGTTCAGAGACATAAGAAGGCTCAATATATTCATAGGTGGGTGGTTGAGCAGGAGGAATGGTCATTGCAGAGGAGGTAGGTAGTGCAGATGTGAGATTCATGGACAGGATGGGAGGAGGAGGATAGAGGAAAGACCTTGGATTGGGTCTTTTTATAGTCTAGGAGGGTATCCTTGGCATTTTCCAGGTTCCATTCTGGTTCCCAAGAGTTGTCTGTCATAGGATATCCCTTCCACTTGATTAAGAACTCACAGCATTTAGGAGTTCCATGATGTCACAATATCTGTTCTACTTCATATTGTTCTTCTCTGTCTATAAGGTCTGGAGGTGGAGTTGGAAAGTTCAGTCCATGTGCATCGTTTTCACAGTAGGGGGATAAGAGGGAAGCATGGAATGTGTTGTGAATTTTCCATGTTTTGGAGAGATGGAGTCTATACATGATAGGGGATAGGACATCAGAGATAATGAAGGGCCCTTCTCATTTTGGCATAAACTTAGGGTTCAGAAGAGAACATTTCAGATTCCTTGCTTCTATCCACACCTTATCTCCTTTGGCGAACAGTGTGAAGGGTTTCATAGAGTAAGCTTTCATCACTTGTCTGGCTAGCTCATGTGCTGCTAGGGCTTCTTTTCTTGCTGCAGAAAGGGTTTTGAGGTGTTCTTCGACCGTAGGACAACCTTGTTGGTGTTGGAAATGATCATGGGGAGAGGGCAGGGTTCATAGCCATACATGAGGTAGAATAGCAATTGGTTAGTGATGGAATGAGGCCAGTGATTGTGCATGAACTCAGCATGTGAGATCATTTCTGCCCAGGAGATAGGGTTCGATCTGCAGAATATCTGTAGATAGGTCTCTATCTCTTGGTTTACATGTTCTGTCTCTCCATCAGATTGGAGGTGGTATGCAGTAGAAAGGAAAAGGTCATAGCATAGGAGTTTAGCAAGTTCTTTGGCAAAAGTGGAGGCAAACTGTAGGCCTTGGTCAGAGATGATCTTATCATAAAGACTGAATCTGGTATAGACCTTCTTGAAGAAGAGAAGGGCAATGCCTTCCAAAGTGATTGTTTTCTTAGTGGGGCAAAGAATTACCCCCTTCATAAGGCCATGGTCAACCACAACCAAAAGGGTATCAAATCCATTAGAAAGGGGAAGGTCAGTGATAAGATCACAAGAGATCTGTTGGAAAGAGCAAGAAGCAGATGAGGGGATAGGGAGGAGTGGGGGAGAAGTAGGGTGAGTGTTTGCCTTGTTCTGTTGACAGATGGCACATCCCTCTATGTAGTGTTTTACAAAGGAGGCAAGACCTGGCCACCAAAATTCCAAAGTGACAAGCTGTCATGTTTTCAAATATCCAGGGTGACCGGCCATGGAGTGATCATGGTGTTTCTGTACACAAGTCTGGCAGAGATCTGTATCATCAGGGATATAAACCCAATTCTGAAAAGTGAGGACTCCTGTGTCAAAGCACCAATCTGAGAGTTGGGAGCAGAACTTAGCAGGGAGTTGTTTAATGCCCTGTACAGCCATCTAAACTATTGGGTCAGTGGAAGAAGATTGGATGAGGGTGGTAGACAGGGAAGCATCAATGATGTTAACAAAGAGGTCATCAGGGAGGAGGGTAACATCAGTGTTATCATTGTCAATAGAGGGGATAAGGTCAGGGCAGCAAGAGAGTGCATCAGGGCCTGTGAGGTCTTTTCCTGGGACATGAGAGAATCTCAGATTGAAGTCTGCTAAGTCAAGTAACCACCATGCTTGTCAGCAATTGAGATTCTGGGGTTGACAGAAGTACATGAGGTTTTTATGATTGGTGAAGACTTGCACCATGTGGGGGGATCCATGAAGATAATGGTGCCACACTTTCAAAGCATGGATTACTGCCAGGAGTTCCTTGTCATAGATGTTGTAATTCCTTTCCACAGCTACAAAAGTCTAAGAAAGATAACCACAAGGATGCCAGTCTCTGTTTGAGTCAGCTTGGAGAAGAACCCCTCTGGAAGCAGATTTCGGAGCATCAGTAGCAATTGCAAAAGGTCAGGAAATGTTGGGCATTGTGAGTATGGGTTGGGAAAGGAATATCTTCTTAAGCAAAAGAAAAGCATCTTCACAACCAGGAGTCCAGTTCCAAGGGGTGTTCTTCTTCATCAGGTCCAAAAGTGGACAGGCAATATCAGAGTATTTGGGGATGAATCATCTGTAGAAGTTGGCAAAGCCAAGGAAGGAGTGGACATCCTTAACTCATTTAGGTATGGGCTATTCCAAGATTCCTTTTAACTTGACAGGGTCCATAGCTATCTGGTCAGGTTTGATGATCATATGCAGATATTCAACCCTTGTCAATGCAAACTTGCATTTTTCAAGTTTGAGACAAAGATCTAAGTCCTTCATGTGCTGCAGGACTTGTTTAGTACATGTGGTGTGAGTGTCTTTGTCAGGGGAGAAGATCAAGAGGTCATCCATATAGATTACTAACCACCCTTCTGCAATCATATCATAGAAGGAGTCATTCATGAATCTTTGAAATGTGGGGGAAGAGTTGGTCAGTCCAAAGAACATGACAGTGGGTTCAAATAATCCTTTGTGCATAATGAACACCATCTTCCATTGGTCTCCTTCTTTTATACATACATTATTGTATCCCCATCACACATCAAATTTGGTGAATACATGAACACCTTTTAACTTGTCTACAAGGTCAGAAACAAGCGAAAGAGGATAGGCATTGCAAACAGTATGTTCGTTAAGATACCTGTAGTCCTGGCAGGGTCAAAGACTGCCATCCTTCTTTTTAACAAAGAAGAAGGGGGAGGCTTGGGGAGATTTCAAAGGATGGATCTTGTCCATTCAGAGATTTTCTTCAATAAAACCTTCTGCTGCCTTCTTTTCATCTGGAGCAAGCAGATATATTTTGGAAACCTTTGGAACAAAGGAGTCATCTAGGTTAATGGCATGATCATAAGGTTGAGAGGGGGGAATGTAGTCAGTGGCTTCTTTCTCAAAGATGGAAGCATAAGTGGAATATTCAGAAGGAAGAGTAGACTTTGGTTTCTCCCATTCTGCCTGCTGCATGAGTTCTGTAGAAAGAGTGATTTTTCTGAGTTGTTTTGTGATTGGTGAGTTTGGAAAAAATCTGGATGCAGCTCAGGTGATTCATCCAACCATATAGGATTTGTGTGCTTCTTTCAAGAAGTAGTCTGGGTCTTCTACATTAAAATAGGCTGAGAGGACTCTTTATTCTTCCAAAGAATAGTTCTGGTGACCCAAGGGGGGTCATTCCAGAGTTCAGGAAGTCTTGGAGAGGTATTTCACCCTGTTACCTGCATGGGAGAAATAAAGATCCATGGACTGGTTGAGTTTCTTGTCTATCTCAACAGTCTTCTTCTTCCAATTAATAATGGGGTATGTGACTTTCAGCCAGGGATGTCCTAGGATGATGTTCTCATGTCCATAGTGGATGACATGGAGGAGAAGCCTCTGAGTGATCATGCCAATTCATGCGAAAACAGTGGTAGAGAATTTGACCATGCCATTTTTGTTATCTGAATGATCAGTGTTTCATACTTTAAATGGCCTTTGAAGGCATTCCAGGGGGAGTTTGTGCTTTTAGACAAATTCCCAATCAATGCAAGAGATTTCAGCACCACTATCAATGAGGGCAGTGATGTTGATGGCTTTTAAGGTACTCGAGGAGTTGATAATTTGAACAGCAAGATGAACAGATGCATATTTCAAACCATCTATGAGTATAGGGGCAATAGTTTTACATGGGAGAGGGGAAGGGAACACTTGCATCAAAGGAGTGTTCCCACTCAAAAACCCTTCTTGTTCTTGTAGATGTTGGCCATAAAGGTCACATTTTCTTCATCATCATCCTCAACTTCTTCGAACCTTGGGAGTTCTTCTTCTTCTTCTACCCTCGTCACCTTTCATACCTTTTTTTCTTCTGGCTTCTTTAGCAGAGGAGGCCTTTGGCCAGTCCTGTTCTTCTTAGAGCAGTTATATGCTAAATGACCATGTTCTCCACAATTGAAACAGTTCCCTTTGTGGCAATATTCATCATGTTGGAAGGAGGAGAGTTGAATGGCATCAACATCCATCATGTCAGGGTTGTGGGCAGGGGTGGAATAGCAGGGTTTGGTGGAGTGGTACAACAGGGTTGAGGGTCCAAACATCAAGGGTTTATTGTTGAAGGACAATGCAATGTCCTGTTGGTTTCAGAAATGGATCACTTTCACAATCCAGGTTGTGATGTCAGTGGAGACAGTTTCCATGGCATAAATTCGGGATCTAAGGACTGGGTGAAGTCCTTTAGTGAAGAAGTTAATCAGGATCATTTGGTCAGTGATCCTGGAGTCATTTTGGCAGATGGAAAATTCCACAATGTAATCTTTGAGCAATCATATGGTATGCTTATCTTTCATCATCATCAAGTTTTGCAACTTTCCTAGGGCTGCAATCTTGGTTTCCTTCATCTGGAAGGTCTTTTCAAACAGATCAAGGAAATTGGCATACTTTCCAAATGATAGAGGCAAAGCAGCCAGCTTTTCTTTTTGGAAGGACATGGCCCATCCAAGGGCAGCACCCTTCTTCATATAGGAGAGAGCATAGCTGATTCTCTTGTTGTCGGTGTCATAAAGGGTCTCATTGATAAGGAGGTATGTCTTGACTGAGAGCAGCCATGCTTCAGCCTTATTGTAACTTCCATTGAAGTCATCAGGAGCACCAATCTTCAGTTCTGTTGCCTTAGATATAGAGGACATGATGGTTACAGCAAGAGGTCAAGGGGTGCATAATGTAGGAGGATAGGTGTGAATTGGGCAAGGAGGTGGGGGTGCTGCAGAGGTAGAAGGGAATGCTGTAATAGGGGATGGTTCAAGTGATGATTCCCTAGATGGGAATAAGAGGGCAAATGGATGCAGAGAGGGGGTTCTAGGTGGCTCTTCTGAAGGATCAGGGATTGGAGACTGCAAGGAGTCCAAGAGGACTACTTCTTCAGATCCTGAGTTGGGGGTAGGTTTGTTTCTGGGCTCCCAGATGCCAACACACAGTAGCACAGGTCTGGAAGGAATCTTGAATCAAGGGGGACCACAACAATGAGGAAAGTGGGTCATTATTTTCAAAGGTTTGGGATGGGACTGCAACAACAATAGAGTGGGTCAAGGAGAAAGCTGGATCTTTTGTTATGCTTGGTCTGGGTAGGAACAAACATAGACTCAAAAGAAAAAGTAAAGTATCAGCTCAATGGTACAACAGCCAGAGAGACTACCTTCAGAGAAGGATTTGTATCAGTGTGAAGCAGAAGCAAAGATTCAATGATGTGAGCTCCAACATGTTCAAGAGAAAAGAGTAGACTCTAGTCTTGAGTAGATCTAGCTTAAAATACAAGCTTGACTATCAAGGGTTTAAATAGCATTCAAGAAATACATGGACCAAGAGTGAATGAGGAAATGAAGATATCATATGAGCAGAAGGGAATGGCTGATTGGCTGAAGGGGAATCATATGATAAGTAAAATACAGGAAAGGAAAAGGAAGTCTATGTTGGGATGGACAATTGCCTAATCAGAATGAGTAAGCAGATAAGAAGGAAAAGAAATGATCTGTGTTGGAACAGGTCATGACTAATACAGATGACTTCTGTAAGTGTGTACATGGTGAAACTAAGGAAATGTAAAGGAAAAAGGGGAGAATAAGGGAAAATTGTAACACACTGTTACCAGGAAGGATGGAGGTCTTGGTATGCAAGGAAGGGGAGTCCACTTAGTGATAAGACCTTTGAGAGGGAAACATCAGGAGAGCAAGACTGAGGGCTCTCTGATGGAGTGTCAAGTCTTTATATACTAAACTAGGGTTTATATCTGTTTGTACATATGTGGTACTATTTGTACTACAGAGGTAAATATGCCATTGGTCCTAAGTTTAAATATGATAAGAGGCACTAATACCATTGGCCAATATAAATAGAGCATATAGCCCAGCATTGCCTCACAGATGTTCATGCACAGGTTACAGCATAGCCAAAGATAAGAGGAAATAATGCCATAGGCTAGGAGTCATCATGAGTCATCGCTGAGTCATGAGAGACTAATACTACTGACTTGAAAGAATAGGATCAAAGGAATAAATAGGATCAGAAGGATCAAAAGGAATAGAATAGTATGGGAAGCAGAATAGATAAGTGGAAGCAAATCAAAAGGAGTCCCAGGTCTATAAACAGAAGCACTGGTGTGCACAGGTTTGTGCATAAGGCATGCTATGTAGAATAGAAGTGGAAATGGAGATCTAATAAAGTGAGATTCCATTAAGCAGTTAATGCTAGTGGTTGAGCACTGGTATATGGCTGTGGGAGTGTGGCTGTGTTGGACAACTATGCATAGCCTTATGGCAATGCACTGGGGGACCAAAGGAGAATAAAGAAAGAAAGAGAAGAAAAAGGGAAAGGTGAATAAATAGAGTATATAGACATGGAGAGCTATAATAAGTAAAGGAAAATAGTGGAAAAATAGGAGGAAAAATAAGGAAAAATACTGCTGTAAATACCTGTAAAACCCCATATCATAATGTCTGTAGTACAAATAGTACCATATATATATAAACAGATATAAACCCTAGTTTAGTACATAAAGGTGTGATGTCCCATCAGAGAGACCTCAGTCTTTCTCTCTTGATGTTTTCCCCTCAAAGGTTTCATCACTGGAAGTAGGCTCTTCTTTGGCACAAAGTGGTACAGACCTTGGCCCTCATTGGTGACAGTGAGTGTGACCTTTACCTAGTTGTTTTATTGTCAGTCATACTATACTATGTCAGTCACTTCTTTTATTCTTCATCTCACCAGTTATAGTGGTCACTGTAAGATTGTCCAGTCAATATGGTACTTAGGGTCATTGCTCCTGAGGTCATAAGACATTCCTTCAAGTGCTGTTATTTGGGACACATTTGGACTAGATATTGCACTAAACAAGGTGGATGTGATCCCAGACTGTGTTAGGAGTATTGAAAAGGGACTATATAATGCACTAGTATCTAGCAGAGAAGAAGAGGATATTTGGGCACTCATCAATTGAGATTAGGTACACCATGTCTGCAAGCACACATTAGCATCCACATCTACTAGTATCAGCAAATGTTGTCACTGATCCAGTGCTAGCAACCATCTAGCTGTGATGTGTGGCTAGGGGGGTAAATTAGCAATCCAACAGCCCCTCCATGATGTATGACCATTGCTTCTATACAGATGGCTTCAGTATCTGTCCATTTCCTGTGTGACATATTAACCTTGGCCTGGATACACAATCTCAATGGTTTCAACACAAAAAAAAATCAAATATACTGTTCTTCATGTTTGTATGTATAGGATTTGAAAGAGTATCAGGAAGGATAGGGTCTGACTCTCTCACTGAGGAGTGCAGCAACGAAGGGATGGAGTGGAAGTCAAGTAAAGAGACATACTTGACAAGCAGAGTTGATACTTGAGAAAGGATCTCCTGAGTTCTAGTGACAAGCACTTGTCCACAGGGGGTGGTGACTTTAGAGAAGATGCGAGTTATGAAACAGGCAGCTTAATTGAACTGTGACATAAGGTCGAGTATATATAATACATTTGAAGAGGAGTCTAAATGTATATTTAGAATAAGCTGACTGATGAAAGATAAGAGATAAGAGAATATGACTCCTATCGAGTCATCAGTATAAGATATGAGTCAATAGATAAGGAATGAATCATATCTTAGTAATAACATGAATCACATGTCTAAGTGATCAATAAGTGATCAGTTATCCATGGAATGTGAAAGAATGATCAAGAATATTCCACAGAATTCAACAGAATTTTCTCCTAATAATGTTGTAAATATACTGTAAATTTTTCTTTGCTTGTGGTAGCTTGCTGTCTATGTACTCATGACTCTAACTTGCTGTCAACTCAATATGGTAGTCAATTATAGTAAAAAGTTAACTAGTCTTCCAACTCTTTAAAAAAGTGGAAAGTAGAAACTTGCAACACATGTTCTCTACCACTTTGATGCATGGTATTTCTGTTAGTCAACATTGTGTAATTACAGTTGAATTTTTTCACTTTGGTACACTGTTGTTACAGAAAGCACATAATATTGGATGGGTTCACATGAGGCCTACCTTAGTTAGTAGTGGACTTTCCTTTGCTTGTTAAGCAATTGTCACTCTAATTACATGACATATGTAGGATGGAACTGCATGGTATGAATGTCAGGAGAACAACAGAAAAGGGATATAATTGGGTCAACTGCAGTCCCGACTTGAAGTCAGTGTCAAGACCCGATAGTATACGACACTACAATAATGCAATACACCAGCAGGGAAGGGAGGGTGGGGCAAATGAAGGCCAAGATACACGACCAACAAGTACAACAAACAAACACGAGTATGAGGTCTGGTCGTCTCCACTCTTCCAGGAGGGCCACATAACAAATAGCAATAAGGAATTAAAAGTGGTCGTGGTGTTCAAGTTATAACATACATGATGAAAATCAGTTCCCGCACGCCATAAATAATATCCGCGGCCGGAAGCAAAGCACGAACGCAAAGTGTGATCGTCTCGGTTCAATCGCTGCGCTGAAATTGACCCTTATAATATCACACCCGACTCGTAGAGTTCCGTATTTGCAATGTATGTACCTACAGCTATGTATTATAACACAGGACGTGCGTGCCTGTCGAGTGGATAGAGCGAGGATAACAAGTGGCCAAGGTTACAAAGCCGCTCAGGGTTGGCAGGTCGCCTAAATGCCACCGAGTCCAAAGATACGGCCACGATGGTCGATGCGGCGAGAAAATACCCTCTGGACGCTGAGATTCGATGGTGAAAGTGCGTACTTGGCGCCGGACATTACTGTTCGTAGACTGCGGGGAACATGGCAACAAATGTTGTTAGGTCATTCATTTTCGGCTACGCACATTGAACAGCGTCAAAATGGAACTTAAGCTTGTGTTCGACCAGGGTCCTGGCACGGGAGAGGCTATGTTATATCAGGAACGTTATATGTGGCTCCCACTGGTCAGGACCCTGACAGGACCGACAAACCAGGCATACCTAGAGGGCTTCGAGAAACTTATATGGAACATGTCTCAGGCTCAGCGGTCACAATCAATAATGGAGTCAGATAGGGAGTACCCGGGGACCGTGCTTTGCATGAGCTGACGACAGCAGCCGCCTGTCAGTCTAAATGGCTCAGTCCCATGCGAGTGCGTGAACCTCGCATGATGACACTTTCAGACCGACAAATGGGCTGTAGGGACCCGACATGGTACCTTACTAATTCAGCAAATGACCTTTTCAAAAGCAAGAAATCAGTCATTATCGGAGATGAGTGCACAGGATGGTCGCACAGCCCTTGTTGTCACCGAGCTCGGCAACCACCGGATTGACAAGCAACACGTCCTTCAAAACCCTTCCAACGGCGCCGGCGCCATCATTGTAGGCAACTTTAAATTAGCCCCAGGTGAGTCCGTACTGGTATTAATATGCTGTCGACGCTGCTCACGCGCGCTGCGCACTTCCCAGCTGACCGCCAACATGTCCTCCCCGTCCGATTTTTCGGCGCCCACCTCGTCGGACGACGGTGCATCTCCAACCTCGACGACGACGACGACGACGACGAGCTCCACGACCGATGCCAC
>JBBPKB010000624.1:0-11886 GCA_038089035.1 Boletellus dicymbophilus
CACAAGTTATCTTGACAGGTGATGAAGGCTTGCTCCACAAAACCCTTCACCCCATTTGCTGAAGGAGATAAGGTGTGGCTAGAAGTGAGGAACCTGAAATGTTCCCTTCTGAACCTTAAGTTTATGCTGAAATGAGAAGGACCCTTCACTATCTCTGATGTCCTAACTCCTATTATATATAGACTCTGCCTGCTGAAAACATGGAAGATTCATAACACATTCCATGCTTCCCTCTTATCCCCCTACTGCGAAAATGATGCACATGGGCTGAACTTCCTGGCTCCACCCCTGGATCTTGTAGAAGAAGAACAATACAAGGTAGAGCAGGTGTTATGACATCACAGAACTCCCAAATGTCATGAATTCTTAATCAAATGGAAGGGATATCCCACATCTGACAACTCTTGGGAACCAGAACAAAATATGGGAAATGCCAAGGACACTCTTTTGGACTATAAGAAGACTTGACCCAGAGTCTTCCTCTCTTCATCCTCCTCTCATCCCATCCACAAATCCCACATCCACACCACCTACTTTATCTGCAATGGCCATTTCTCCCACCCAACCACCCACTTATGAATACATTGAGCCTTCCTATGTTTCTGAACTTCGTCCTCTGGTTGATGACCCCCTTTTATTAGATTTCATGACTGCCATTTCCTTGATCCCCACACAGCCCTTATTTTAGATTCTTTAATTGCACCTACTTCTCCTCTTCATTATCTCATCCTGTCACTTTGTAACAATGACCTTGCCATGACAGCCATTCCCCTAGATGCAGATCCCTCTTCCATCACCCACACAATGTTGGCCTGGGTGCTAGCAGGACAAAGGAGCACAATTGTTTGAACTATAGAGCAATTGGACAGATTGGCTATAGCAGGAGAAGCCACTCAATAGCTCACACTCTTAAATGTATCTGATAATGATGACCCTCTGCCTTGCCCTTCTCCTCGCTCTCTGACTCCACCAGATTTGCCTCCAGGCTTACCCCTTCCTGCCACCCCTTCTGTTTCCTCTTCCCCCATCGGATCTGCCAAAGAAAGGGCTCTCACTGACACTAAGGACCCTTATAGAGGTACTTGCCCTTTATCTCCTTCTCATCCTCAGTACTTGCAAACATGTTATAACTGCTGGAGATTGGGACATGTCTATACCTAGTGTCTTCTCTACTGATGCCCCTTCTACCACAGACTTGCCCCAGGACATCCCCAGTATCGTTGTCCTTACCACTGGCATCACTGAACCACTTCCAACTCCCCTCCATCATCTTGCTCCTCTCATCATCATTCTCATACTGCATCCTCTACCTTCTCCCATCCTGTTTTCCCTGCTGCTCCAACTGGCTGGAATGCCATTCCAGACATTGACCATCTGTGGCCTTATACTTTCAGCCCCGATGCTGACTCTCTGCCTTTGAACTGACTTCTTCTTGTTCAGATGTTGCAGACACCTCTTTTTACCACCTCCTCATCTACTGAGTCATTGGTCACAGCAACCACCAAGTCCACCATGTCATCTGGATTTAGTATGACAATCCACCTCCCTAGAACTTGCATCATGGAGAATGACAATGAACTCTTTTGGAATGAAGAGCTAGAGTTCAATGAAACCACTTGGGATAACATCACAGACAAGCATTCCTTTACTTCCTTTTGATTAATTTTTGTAAATTCAGGTGACTTTACCCATATGAAGGGGGTAATGTTACAATTTTTCTTACTCTTCATCTTTTCCCTTTACATTTCTCTAGTTTTACTGTGTATTCCTTGGACATATTTGCAATGTCACTTGTATTAGTCATGACTTGTTCCAACATGGATCATTCCTTTCCCTTCTGTTACACTTACTCATTCTGATTAGGTGTTCATCCATTCCAACACAAACCTCTTTTTCCTTTCTTGTATTTTACATATTATATGCTTCTCCTTCAGCCAATTGGCTATTCCCTTCAACTCATATGATATCCTTATTCCCTTATCCATGCTTGGTCTGTGCACTTCTTGGACATTATTTAAATCCTTGATAGTCAAGCTTGTAACTTAAGCTAGATCTACTCGAGACTAGAATCTACTCTTTTCTCTTGAATGTATTGGAGTTCACATCATTGAACATTTGCCTCTACTTCACCCAATACAAATCCTTCTCTGAAGGTAGTCTCTCTGGCCACTGTACTATTGAGCTGATACTTTGCTTTTTCTTTTGAGTCTACATTTGTTCCTACCCAGACCAAGTGTAACAAAGGCTGCCTAGGATTTCTTAGAAGAAAACCTCAGAACCAGTAAAATCTGCCCCTCCAAATCTCCTCAAGCTTCCCCTTTCTTCTTCATTAAGAAAAAGGATGGAGGGTTACACCCTTGCTAAGACTATCAGTACCTTAATGAGCACACTGTTTGAGACTCCTATCCTCTCTTATTCATCTCTAACCTGGTCAACAAGTTGAAGGGAGCTCAAATCTTCACAAAGTTTGATGTGTGTTGGGGATATAACAATATATGAATTAAGGAAGGTGACCAATAGAAAGCAGCCTTCATTACTCACAAAAGTCATGTTCTTTGGACTAACCAATTCCCCTCTGACCTTCCAATGGTTTATGAACAACTCCTTTCAGGACATGATCATAGAAGGCTAGCTTGTTATCTATATGGATAACCTTCTCATATTCTCTCCAGATGAAGAAACCCATACTGCATACACCAAATTGGTATTACAGTGCATGAAGGACTTGGACCTGTGTTTGAAATTGGAAAAATGAAAAAATGCAAGTTTGTGACGACTGAGGTGGAATATTTAGGAATGATCATCAAATCCAACCAAATTGTGATGGACTCCATCAAACTGAAAGGGATTTCAGAATGGCCTCAGCCAAAAAATGTCAAGGATGTCTGCTTCTTCTTGGGTTTTGCCAATTTCTACTAACAATTTATCCCCAAATATTCCAATATCACTCAACCTCTCCTGGACCTCACAAAGAAGAATGCTCCCTGACACTGGTCCCCAGACTGTGAAGAAGCATTCTTCTCTCTAAAGAAGATCTTCCTATCCCAACCAGTCCTCTCCATGTCTGACATCTCCTGACCCTTCATGGTTGCTACCAATGCCTCAAAGTTTGCCTCTGGGGGCATCCTTCTCCAAGCTGACTCTAATGGAGACTGGCACCCCTGTGGCTACCTTTCACAGACATTCACTGTGGCAGAACAAAATTATGACATTTATGATAAAGAATTACTTGTTGTAATCTGTACCTTGAAAACATAGCACTATTACCTCCACAGATCCTGTTATGCTTGGTCCAAGTAGGAACAAACATAGACTTGAAAGAAAAAGCAAGTATCAGCTCAATGGTACAACAGCCAAAGAGACTACCTTCAGAGAAGGATTTGTATGGGTGTCAGAGTGAAGCAGAGGCAAAGGTTTGATGATGCAAGCTCCTAAGTGTTTTCGAGAACAGAATAGATTCAAATCTTGAGTAGATCTAGCTTAAGATACAAACTTGACTATTGAGGGTTTAAATAGCAACAGGGAAGCACACAGACCAAGTATGGATAAGGGAATAAGGATATTGTACAAGTTGAAGGGAATAGCCAATTGGCTGAAAGAGAATTATACAATATGTAAACTACAAGAAAGGAAAAAGAGGTCTGTGTTGAAACAGACAGATACATAATCAGAAAGAGTAAGCACAACAAGAGAGAGAAGGAAAGGAAAGATCCATGTTGGAACAGATTGTGACTAATACTGACAACATTACTGGCATGTCAGGGGAAATACATAGCAAAGAAGAAAGGTGTAAAGGAAAAAGAGAAGGAATAAAGAGGAATCATAACAGATCCCCTCATGCTGTCCAGGTTTTCACTGACCACAAAACCCTGACATATTTCTGACAGCCACAAAATCTTAATTGCTGCCAAGCATGCTGGCTACTTGACTTAGTGGACTTTGATCTGAAATTCTCTCACATCCTTAGAAAGGACCTCACTGGCCCAGATGCACTCTCTCATCACCTTGACCTCATTCCCTCCACTGATGACAACAACACTGATGTAACTCTCCTCCCCAATGACCTGTTCATTAACATCATAGATACATCCCTATCTAATGCCCTCACCTACTCTTCCTCTACTGATCTGATCATTCAAACTGTGGTACAAGGCATTGAACACCTTCCCACTAAATTTCACTCCAGACTCTTTGACTGACATTACAACACTGACATCCTCACTTTCCAGAATCAAGTTTATGTCCTAGACAACACAGACCTCCACCACATGTGTGTCCAGAAGCATCATGACCATCCCACCGTTAGCCACCCAGGATATTTGAAAACCTGCCAACTTGTTGCCTTGGAGTTTTGGTGACCAGACCTGGCCTCTTTTGTCAAGTACTTCATAGAAGGATGCACTGAGAAGGCCAACATGCATCCCATGTCCTCTCCACTCCTCCTTATTCCTTTGACCACTTCATGACCTTTCCAACAGATCTCTTGTGATCTCATCACTGACCTCCCTCTTTCCAGTGGCTTTGACACTCTCTTGGTCATGGTTGACCATGGCCTTACAAAGGGGGTAATTCTTTGCCCTACTATGAAAACAATCATGCTAAAAGGCATCACCCTTCTCTTCTTTAAAAAGGTGTATACCAGATTCAGTCTTTATGACAAAATCATCTCCAACCAAGGCCTGCAGTTTGCCTTTGCCTTTGCCAAGGAACTTGCCAAACTCCTGCTGTTATGATTTTCCTCTTCCTTTGCCTTACCCTTTACCCTTTGTAGTTTCACCGCATATTTCCTGGATGCATTTATTGTGTCATGTATATTAGTCATGATCTATTCCAACACAGATCTTTCCTTTCTTCTTCATTACACTTACTCATTCTGATTAGGCAACAGTCCATTCTAACATGGACTTCTTTCTCCTTTCTTGTATTTTGCATATCATATGATTCTCTTTCAGCCAATTGGCTATTCCCTTCCACTTGTGTGATACTCTTATTTCCTTTTCCTATGACTTGGTCTGTGCGCTTCAGAGTAGCTATTTAAACCCTCAATAGTCAAGCTTGTATCTTAAGCTAGATCTACTCGAGACTAGAATCTACTCTTCTCTCTTGTGAACGTGTTGGAGCTTGCATCGTCGAACCCTTGCCTCTGCTTCACTGATACAAATCCTTCTGCAAAGATAGTCTCTTCGGCCATTGTACCATTGAGCTGATTGTTTATTTTTTCTTCGAGTCTACATTTGTTCCTACCCAGACCAAGTGTAACACCTGCACTACAATCTCTCCCTCTCAACCACATATCATCCACAATCTGATGGTGAAACAGAATGTGTGAACCAAGAAGTTGAAACCTACTTGCAGATCTTCTGTGGATCAAACCCTACTTCCTGGGTGGAAATGATCTTGCATGCTGAATTTGCTCATAACCACTGCCCTCACTTTGTCACCAATCAATTCCCATTCTACCTCATGTATGGTTATGAACCCCAACCCCTTCCCACCATCATCTCTGAAACAAACCTCCCTGCTGTCAAGGAATGTCTTAGAACTCTCTCCACAGCAAGGAAAGAAGCCCTGGTGGCACATGAACTAGCTGAACAGGTAATGAAGGCTTGCTCCCCAAAACCCTTTACCCCATTCTCCAAAGGGGATAAGGTGTGGTCAGAAGCAAAGAACTTGAAACATTCACTTCCAAACCTGAAGTTTATGCTGAAACATGAAGGACTCTTTTCCATCACAGATGTCCTATTGCCTATCATGTACAAACTCCAATTACCGAAAACATGGAAGATTCACAACATGTTCCATACTTCCCTCCTATCCTCCTACTGCGAAAACAATACACACAGACTGAACTTCCCAGCTCCACCCCCAGATCTTGTTGAAGGAGAAGAACAGTATGAAATAGAACAGGTGCTATGACATTGTGGGACTCCTAAACACCACAAGTTTCTAATCAAGTGGAAAGGATATCCCATGTCTAACAACTCCTGAGAACCTGAATGAAACCTAGGAAACACCAAGGACATCCTCCAGGATTATAAGAAAATGTGATCCAAAGTTTTCCCTCCCTCATCCACCTCTTGTCCTATCTGCAATACTCACCTCTATACTGCCTATATCATCTGCAATGGCCATTCCTCCTGCTTCTCCTCCCACCTATGAATACATTGAATTCCCCTTCACATCTGAGTTACACCCCCTGGTAGAAAGTTTCCTCCTACTGGACTCTATGACCAATATGTTCCTTGACCCCATGCAGCCATCATCCTAGACTCCCTTGTCACACCCACTTCACACCTCCACTACCTGATCTTAGCCCTCTGTAACAATGACCTCACTATCACCTCCATTTCCCTCTTGCTAGAAGAAGAATCCTCGACCACCATTCATGCCATGCTTACTTGTGCTCTCACAGGACAAAGAGGTGCAATCATTTGGGCCATGGAGCAACTGGATAGATTACATGTTGCTGAAGAGACAGCTCACCAACTCCTTCTGATCAATGACCCAATAATCAAGGAAATCTCTACCCCAGTTGACAAACCGCTTCCATACCCTCCTCCTTGCTCTCCTACTTCCCCTGACTTGCCCTCCCCTGAGGCTTCTCCTCTGTTCACTCCTTCAGCATCTTCTTCCCCTATTGGTACTAATGAAGAATGAGTGTTGGCAGACACAGAAAACCCATACTGAGGGACTCGTCCCCTATCACTGTCACACTTCCAATACTCCCAAGCATGCTTTAACTGCTGAAGGCTGGGACATGTCCACATCCAATGTCTCCTCCACTGATGTCCCTTCTGTCACTGACTTGCTCCTGGGCACCCCCAGTACTGCTGCCCTTATCACTGGCATCATTGGACTCTGTCCAATTCTCCCCCATTCTCACATTCCTCTTGTTGTCATTCTCACACAAACTCTTCTTCCTCCCATCACCCTGTTCCCCCCATGGTCTTAATAGGTTGGAATGCCATCTCTGGTATAGACCAACCTTGGTCTCATACTTTTGGCCCAGATGCTGACTTCCCCCCATTGGAACTGTCATCTCCTTGTTCTGACATCACTGATACTGCATTCACTACCTCTCTGTCCTCAGAGTCTTTAGTCACTGCCTCTACCCAGTCTGCCACTTTGTCTGGGTTCAGCATGATGATCTGTCTTCCTGCCACCTGTATCTCCAAAGAAGACAACAACCTCTTCTGAAATGATGAGCCAGACTTTGATGAAACAGCCTGGCATAACATTATGAGCAAGCATACCTTCACTTCTTTTTAAACATTGATTTGTAAACTCAGGTGACTTTACCCATATGAAGGGGGTAATGTTACAATTTCCCTTTACTCCTCCTCTTTTCTGTTACACTTCTCTAATTTTGCCACATATTTCCATGACATGCCAACAACATCATCTGTATTAAGTCATAATCCATTCCAACACAGATCATTCCTTCTTCCTGCTCTTGTTACACTTACTCATCCTGATTATACATCTGTCCACTTCAACACAGACTTCCTTCTCCTTTTCTGTATTTTACACATCATATGATTCCCTTCTGCCTAATAGGTTTTCTTCCCTTACTTGTACAATATCTTTCTTTCCTTATCCATACTTGGTCCATGCTCCTTTTTTTCTGGGTATTTAAATCCTCAATAGTCAAGCTTATGCCCTAAGCCAGATCTACTTGAGACTTGAATCTTGTTATGACCTTCAGGAGCAAGCCCTTAGATACCACACTGGCTGGACAATCTTACAGTGACCACTATAGCTGGCAAAGTAATGAGGAAGTATTGAGTGAAAACAAGACAGAGGTAGATGATAGCTTTGTTCTTAATACTCTGTAGCTCAAGCCTTGCAACTGAATGCCAACAAGAATATAAGTGGATTAGGCTAAGGTAGATGGTACATGCGAGCCCCTATTTATACTTTAAGGATTATGAGCATAGACCAAGCTGTGCACATTCCTACAGTCTAAATAAGGTGCTTACTACCTAGTGAGCCCAGGATAATACAGGAGTGTGATTGGGATGTGTACAGATTTAGATAAAGAGGAAATAGAAGAGAAATGTGCAGAGAAGGTAAATAAGGGTATGTGTTAGGTAATTAGAGGGTTTTATCCTAGGATCATTAAGATCAATGATCCAATAGGTGTCTCAAGGATAGTGACTACAACTATAATGTACCATTTTGTATAAGTATAGTACTGGTGTTGTAACAAATCTACTTTGCTCTCAAACACTTAGGAGCTCACATCATCAAACTGTTGCCTCTACTTCACCCCAACACCAATACAAATCCTTCTCTGCAGGTAGTCTCTTTGGCCATTGTACCATTGAGCTGATAGCTACTCTTCTTTCCAAGTCTATGTTTGTTTCTATCTGGACCAAATGTAACAATTGGAGAGATAAGATAGAAGTTGAGGTGAAAGAAAAGGCTGCAGAATCTTTAAAATAAAGTCATCTCTGAATATTGGAGGTGTTCAGGGACATGGACTGAGTTCTCATTATCTAAACAGGGAGATATGGACATCATGAATTTGGAGGAATTGTGTATGGACTGTACTTGTTATGATTTCCCTTTGTTTCTCTTCCTTTTCCTTTACACCTTCCTATCTGTTCCATGTACTTCCCCTGACATGCCAGCAGCATCATCTGTATTAGTCACAATCCATTCCAACACAGATCAGTCCTTTCTTTCTTTCTTGTTATGCTTACTCATTCTGATTATGTGTCAGTCCATTTCAACATGGACTTCCTTTTTCTTTCTTGTATTTTACATATTGTACAATTCCCTTCTGCCCAATAGGCTTTCTTCTCCTGCTTGTACAATATCTTCCTTTCCTTATTCATACTTGGTCCATGCTCCCTTTACTCTGGTATTTGAACCCTTGATAGTCAAGCTTGTACCCTAAGCTAGATCTACTCGAGAATTGAATCTATTCTGTCCTCAAAAATGCTTAGGAGCTCATCTTGTCGAACATTCACCTCTGCTTCACTCCAACACCAATACAAATCCTTCTCAGAAGGCAGTCTCTTTGGCCATTGTACCATTGAGCTGATATTTGCTCTTTCTTTCAAGTCTACATTTGTTCCTACCTGGACCAAGTGTAACAGTACTGATCCTAATTTTCACACATGTATAGTAAATAGAGTGCTACAAAATATTTATGTTCATTCTGAAAGGGTGACTCCTTGGAGTGTGGCAACAGAATTAAAAAATAGTGTACTTGATACCCTTGTGTCACAAGTAAGGAATGGTTTTTCTATTTATAAATCTTCCAGCTCCAAAGTATTTTTCTGAAATATTTCTCCTGGCACTCTTTCTATTAGTGGCAAAATGTCACTCCCTTTAAAGATCTTGTTCAAATGAAATTCATAATGGTGACAATCCTCTTTGGAAGCACTCCCAGATTCAGGGGCTTGCCAAACTTTCATTGATCAAAGATGGGTAGATCATCAGGGGATTACCAAACATGCATTATGCAATTCATTGGCTGTGAATAATGCTGATGTCACTAGTTTGCATCATGGGATGTTCACCCATTATATCACTTTAATGGTTTCATATCAAGGACATTATGAACCTCTTGATACTTTTGTTTCTAGTTTGGGAACTCATCAAATGCTGCTCAGATATGATTGGCTTTACCACCACAATCTGGAGATCAATTGGATAACTCAGCAATTATGTTTCACCAGATGTACTTCATACTGTAATTTGTTAGGACATCATCAGATGCCAAACTTGGCTACTGTTCCCTTATCACTACACACAATAGAGGATGGTCTGAAGAACCTAGTCTCTAAAGCATATCATGACTATCTATATGTCTTTTCTAAAAAAGAATCAGAATGAATGCTAGAGCACAAACCATGGGATCATGCCATAGATCTCAGACCTGGTTTCATACCCAAGAAAGGAAGGGTTATTCCATTATCCAAACCAGAGATGGATGAAATTTGGAAATTCATAGGAGAACTAAAGAAGAGTTACATCAGGCCTTCTAAGTCCCCACAAACACCTCCAGTTTTCTTTATTCCAAAAAAGACAGGAGATAGATGATTAGTTATGGATTACAGATACCTAAATGAAGGAAATATCAAGAATGCATATCCCTTATCATTAATCCAACAGCTCGTTGATTGCCTGAAGGGCACTGATATGTTCACAACATTAGATCTAAGATGGGGATACAATAATGTGTGTATCAAAAAAGGTGATGAATGGAAAGGAGCCTTTGTAACCCCAATTGGATCATGTGAGCCAACTGTAATGTATTTTGGGATGATTAACTCTCCTCCCACTTTCCAGCAAATGATGAATGACATATTTAATGATATGTATATCATCTTAGTGATCTATTTAGATGATGTACTAGTCTTTACAGCTGGAAAAACCAAGGAAGAGTATGAGGAGATAGTAAGGGAAGTATTGAGGAGATTAAGGGAGAATGATCTATATGTAAAACCCAAGAAGTGTGCTTTTTCCAAAGAAAAGGTGGACTTCTTAGGCATGATGGTATCCAAGGAAGGAGTAGAGATGCAGGAAAAGAAGGTCATTGGGGTGTTAGAATGGCCAGTTTCCATATGCCTCAAGCAGCTCCAATCCTTCCTTGGACTTTGCAATTATTACTGCATATTCATCAAAGATTTCTCTCAGATCACTCGACCCCTCAATGATCTAACAAAAAAGGACATCCCATGGAAATGGAGCACTAACCAACAGGAGGTCTTTGATTGGTTAAGGAAGATCTTTATGACTGCCCCTTTACTTGCTTATCCAGATCAAACCAAAGAAATGCGAGTAGAAACTGATGCCAGTGATATAGCAACAGGGGGAGTACTTTCAGTAAAAGGGGATGATGGACTTTGGCATCCTAGTGCTTTTATTTCACATTCATTGAATGCTCAGGAGTGTAACTACCCCATTTATGACAAAGAATGTCTTGCAGTTATCAGGACTTTAGAAGAATGGCAACATTACCTCATAGGTAGACCAAACTTTGAGATCTGGACAGATGACAAAAATTTTGAGTACTGGAAAGCCCTCAAACACTTTCAGGAAGACAAGCAAGGTGGCATGCTCTGTTACAAGAATTCAGTTATTCTATAGTCTACAAACCAGGATCCTCCAATGGGAGAGCAGATATGTTATCTAGGTGACCTGATCATGGGGATGCAGTTACAGATCACAATACCAATATTACAGTACTTCCAGAACAGCTTTTCATTAACAATATTTTGATATCTTCTTCCTTTTATGACAAAATACAAAAAGAAACAAAAAACAAAAAATAAAGAAATACCTATATTTACATATGATATACAAGATTCCATCTTTATAAACCAAAACAAAAAAGTCTTTGTTCCAGAACCATTACACATAGAATTACTTAACATTTGTCATGATTTCCCTTTGGCTGGTCACTCAGGACAGGCCAGAATGCTTCATCTTCTCACCAGATATTTCTCTTGGCCTGGAGTTACCAAAGATACCAAACAATATGTAGATAGTTGCCACATGTGCACCCAAACAAAAGGATCCTCAAAGGCACCATCTGGCAAATTATTACCATTACCTATACCTACAAAACCTTGGACTGATCTCTCCATCAATATCACTACTGGTTTACCCCTTTCAAACAAGTTTGATTCCATTTGTATAATACTAGATTGCTTTTCAGAAGAAGTAGTCTTCATTCCCTGTTTCAAAACTACCTCTTCAAAAGAATTAGCCTTTTATTTCCAAGATTATGTTTGATGTATCCATGGACTACCTTCTTCTATTATTTCAGACCAGGGATCTCAGTTTGCTTTGGAGTTTATAAGGGAGCTATGCAAACTATTGAGGATTACACAAAAAATCTCTACTGCCTATCATCCTCAAACAGATGGT
>JBBPKB010000625.1:0-11878 GCA_038089035.1 Boletellus dicymbophilus
CAGGCGCGAACAGGACCACGCTCTATATGGACAACCAAACTCCAGGATACGGGTACGGGGGGGAACTCTATGGCTATCTGGGCGAGGTGCAACTAGATATACTGCAGTGCACGTGATGTGTGTGCCAATGGAATGCCGGTGGACGTTACAGATCAAGGTTTTATTTGACGCCACGGTGACGTGATGCGGCGGATGGAACGCGCGTAAACAATATCGTTCGGTTGGGGACGGGCAGCATCATATCGTCTCCGGATCGCTTTCTTCGGACTTTCCCGTGTTCTGATCGGATCGGTTTTTATCGTGCTCATGATTCTCGGAATGCGTCAGCGGCTAGTCTGGTCACCAGACTAATCAGCGGGATCGTCGGACGAATGGACTCCGGGTAACCTTGGTTGTCAGAGTCGTTTTTCCTCGTGTCTTCATTTGACTGTCCGTGCCATGGAACCCGTCGCTAGCACGACCCGTTAAAGGCGGGCCGGACCTGCTTCTCTTCTTATTGACTGTTCATTTGGTAGTAACCGCAAAGCTTGTACCATCGTGACTGATTGTGGTTGGCAGGTTTTTGACATCTGAAGATAGTCTCCTCAGGGCCGGCGCGTTCTAGGACCAGACGAAGGTGGGGGCTCAGTATGTACGAAGGCCGCTCGTCGAGTTGACGGTAAATGCAAGCTCTGCAAATCCACTTGCATATATGCGCATAATTTCAAGGTCTGCACTACCACATACGAAGATGACCGATTGATCAGAGGGCAAGCGCTCGACGTACGATAGCACAGCGCGTCTCCAGCTCCCACTTCCTAGTACCGCGTCTTCTCCAGCCATATCTCTTGCTTCGAGTCCATCCGAGCACCAATCCCACATACCTAAGGCACTCGCTTCGCGTCAACCTCCCAAAATGCATCGAGTTTCTAGGCGAATCACTGACCAGCAGATCACACCACACCCCAATAACACCATCAAAAATCACACTCATACTGATTCGCCTGGGTGTACGTCATATTGATCTCGCCGAGGACGTCCGTATCATCTCCCGTAAGCAATTTCATCGCAGCATGCGAGAGCGTGATCCCCGTATCGGTTTCGTCCACCACGAGGATGCTGAGATATTTTTATTGTACTTGATATTGTAGCATTGAGAGCATTCTGACGAGTTCTGTCCCACGAGAAAAAATCCACCGACAAGACTGGGCTTGTTGAGATTGCCGAGGGTGGGGAAGGACTTGAAATGGTCGGAACATGCGAGACCGAGCAGGGAGAGACTCTGATTATCGTTAACGTAATCGTAGGCGACCGTCACGGGAGTAGACTGCGCAAGGACACGCAGACCGGAGATGATGGCCGAGATGGTGACGAGGAAAGCGGCGAGGTGGAGCATGTGGGCGCCGAGAATGAATTTGGATTATGGGGGAAGGAAATGGATAGTCGAGGTGCTGGCCAAAGAAGACGTCGCGAATACAAGTTTTATATACGGCGTACCAAACGAACCGACATAATCGGACTGCTTGGTCGGAAAAGGACAGATTTGGGGGCGATTAGGCGAACTCGAAGGGAGTCTCTGTGGTCTAGGTGAGGTGAAGCTGGTGGAAGTTACGGAAAAGTGGGTGACACATGTCAACTCTGTCTGGCAAATGTATGTATGTATCCGCGTTTTTATGATTGGAAACAATGTTCCAGTTCGGCTGAGAGAAGACTCTGAGTTGTCTTTGCCACCGTGGCATGTGCCTACCAAATGACAATTATTTCTTCCGCTCGTCGCCGTGTAACTGTCATCCGACTGCATCTCCGGTGACCGCATTGTCTGATGTTGAGACAATCACCCTAGGTCATATGGCCAGTATAAGTTAACAAGAAGTGGAAACGAAAGTGAACTGTGGGCGAGCGCAAGCGCATTGTCGCGCTCCGTTCAGCTAAATGGGGGAAGGAAGAAGGGGTAGAGGTGCGAATACGAACGTTTGCGTGTGGCTAGGACCGAGCTGGGGATCGACGAAGGAGGCGAGAATTAAATACGAATGCGCCTCGGTACGCTCGTACTGCGCGTGGCCCAGCTCGGTATTGGAAGTTGCCAATAACTGGTCACACAGAGGTCTCGACAGAGAAAGATCCGAGTCCTATAGAACCCTCAGTAAATGTCAAGCTACTGCATTAAAGTATGTACCTATGGAACCTATAGTAAGTTAATTACAGTAGAAAAAGAGTAGAAAAGTACTACTTACCCTTAGTAGATGTCAAGCTACTGAGGGAATAAACTAGAAGGTTTGTACGCTCTAAGCTTATCTAATAATTACCATAAAAGGTAACCTAATGCGTGCTAGTCAAAAAATAACAACACTCGGAATGGTGAGGAAGGCCAGGCCAGGCACAACACGGCTCGCGCGTGGGCCGGATTGTTTAACGCGACGCTCAGCAATAGGCCAAGGAAGACGGGGCGAGGATGGAGACGAGTATGACGGTGCCTGTGGGACGTCTGAATTCGTGAAGAAGAACGGCGCTCACAGGACAGGCTATCACGCGAGTTTTCGACCGGTCGCCGACAAGAGAAGAACCTAACCGCACAAGATCTACTTCGCGACATAGTACCACTATCCGCCCCTCTTTTTTTCCTTTCTATCAGGTTCTGACACTCAATGCTGTGACTGACATCTCCAGAAACTCGAACTACCAAAAAAATATGGAAACGAATGGACCTCATCGATTCGACGCTTCGTCCCCGGGCCCGAGTCGTCCCTGCCCCAGCATTGGCCACATTACACATGGGTACAACACGTCTTAGCGCCTCACCCACCTTTCATTATCACCACCTCGGACCAATTCACGCGTAAACGTGAACATGAACACGACAACTCTAAGAACATCGACGCTCCGGTGGCGGAGGTTGGTGTGACGACAAGAAAGGATGTGGGCGAAAGCCCCGGAGGGCTTTCCGGCCGCACAACTGCGTGGGCAGCGAGCAGTTCACCAACCTACAGTAGCAGCTGGAGACTGTGCAACGGGCAAATGAGGAATTACCCTGCAAGGACGAGTGTCCGTTGCCACTGCGAGAGGGAGTGGTGGGTGGGTGCGACGAAAAGAGCGGCGAGACGCGAGACCAAAAAGAGCCAAGCGATGCCCACCGCATGGACTTAGCTCTAGGAATTCACGTGCCATGGCAGCCTAGACCCGCCAGCGTTCGTGTTCGCGAGTGCATTTCTGACAAATGTCTTGTGACCATCAGGGTGTAGAAGGCTCACTGTAACCTGTAGGATACTTGTAGTCACTAAAGAAGGACTAAGTAAACTACAGTATGAGTGACTATGTAATCACAAATATGCGTAAACTACTAAACAATTCCAACACTACAGTGATGAACCTCTCACTCAAATCGCTTTTTCACCGCTCTGTGTGTGGCATCGTCTAAAATCATTCTGGTGACATCAGACGCGTGCATTTTTATTGCATGGACCAGCGACTAATTTCTTGGTCGTGAGTGTGTTCCGTCAGATCACGGGGGTGATGGAATTCGCGTAAATCGTTCCAGAGTGAAGAGTCAAACTACATCCACCTCCCTGTCGAGCGACGACGAATTCGTTGCTTGCGTCGTCGCCTCGTTGGACGTTTACTTTTTTACTATCCAGTCAGAGGAATTACAGTGTGGATCTCGATCACTTTCATCTCCGCACCTTGCCAACAGTATAATTTAGTATAAATTGACAAACAGGATGAAGTAGGTTGCGGGATCAAAAAAGAAGGTAAAGATCTTCGTTGCTTAGGCATACAATAGTGGGGGCTCGGAAATATATATGTAAGAGAAACGACGCAAGGCTGGTATCTTGGACACTCGATTATCTTTCTTCTCCCCTTTCTCGCAACACGTCACTTACGGCAATTCCTCCCCTCCTCTAAACACCACTCTGTTCGTTGAACTATTCCAAGAAGACCACCCTGACCCGGATCGAGAACTCGAAATCCAGCTACCTGCATCACCACCGTGGTCCCTCACACACCGAAATCACGATAAGTATGGGAGGGTTGTCCAAACTCCCATCGGCATGAATGCTTTGGCAGAGCGCAGATTGGCTCAGATGTTTCAACTGTAAAACAAAGACAATCAGCTGGTGCCGTTCGCGGCGTACAAACTGGCATCGGCGATCCGGTCCGTCTGCAGTTGTTTGAGACCCCCACTTTGATTTTTTGACCTTCAGTATCATACTTAATCCACCTCGGACCGGTTTCGTCAAGTTCACCCGACTCGGAGTGCGTCAGGGACATCACGGTCTGACCTGATGGGGGTGCCTCAAACTTGGGTTATTGTGATTCGTCCATCTTCTTCCCATCGTGATCACGGAATCTGACGCCGGGGTTCTGACGGTTGAAACAGGCTCGGACTTGGCACTTTGGATCGTCGGACCCGGAGATGTTTTCCTCTCCGTATACTCTACGCCAAATTTCGATATCAATTTAGTGCGAGAGTTGGTTTTGAAAAGTTCGCTTTTGTCGTCAGACTACCGAGCCCAGCAGTATCTGAAGAACTCGCCAGGAACTAGTGTCGATCGTAACTTGTGACGTTTCATATTTGTTGAATGACTGATTAGACTCAGATCTGACCATGCTCGAGGCTCGCGCTTACTAACGTTTTCCGAAACTGCGGGAGTTCATTCCGTTTGTGCGAAATGGTATGGATCAAACAGATTGTCGTATTCAGAGGCAGATAATTGACAAGTAAGGTAAATCCTGCCAGTGCATATGCACTTTATACTACCACATTGATGAACAGAATGATCAAGGAAACCATTTTTTCCCCACCCAACACCGTACACTGGAGCGTCGCTGCTCGTCCACACGTCCCACTCTCTACTATGTTCGTTCGACCTAAGGCGCTCGCATCGCATCAACTCCCAAGAACGTACAAAGATTTTAGGCGATCACTGACCAGCTGATCGCGCTAAGGATAACATCCCCATCACATCCCACACGCAGATGGCTCCACCTGGAGGTACGACACAGTGACCCTGCCCAGGTCGTACGCCTGATACCCCGTAAGGGTATCCATCGCCCCCTGCGAGACCAAGAACCCTTCCGCGCACACGTCCACCGCGAGGACGTTGACCGTCGTGTTTCCGTACGTGACGGCGTAACACGTCCCGCATTCTGGCGAGTCCCACTCTCCGACGGTGAACGCCCCACCCAGGTTCGGGAAAGCGGGCAGCGACCCGAGCGTCGTGTAGTCCGAGTTTTTGGACTCGAGACCGTTGGGGCCGTTGGAACACGCGACACTATTCAGGGGGAAGTCTGCGTCGTCGTAATCGTTGTCGTATGCCAGCGTCGTAGTCCCAGACAACTGCGCAAGGACACGCAGGCTGGTGAAGATGATGACGAGAAACATAGCGAGCCGGGACATGGTAGGCGCCGAAGACGAGTTTTGGATTTTGTTGGGTGGAGGAAATGGAGAGGTTGAACTGCGGGCCAAGAAGGAATCGAGTGTGCTCGTTTTATACGCTCGCCAAGCGAATCGTCATAATCAGGCTGCTCGGTAGCACCTGGTAGGACAAGAGCCGTTCGTCTTAGGCGATTCTCGGACTAGGCAGTAAGCGCAATGATCTGTGTCCAGACGAAACAGAAGCTGGTGGATGTTAGGGAAAAGAGGGTGACACATGCCAGCCGTTTGGCAAGAGGTGATGTATGTAAACCGTAAACGCGTCGCCATGAACTCACCGTTACTCTGGATGCTCGAGCAACAATCTACCCTTTTCGAGTCAGTTTGACTATTCAAGGGTGAAAAGAACACTTCCACCATGTCAATGGGGTGTGCGACCAATGACAGACACCCTCCGCACTTCGCCGCAAAACGGAATAAACGTATGCCGTAGGTACTACAGCTTCAAGTTATGTGATCACCCTCACATTTGACATTGATTATGGTGGCCCGTTTCATATCGATGTCGCTTCCTTCACTGTCGGACGAGGGTCACGGTGCCGCTTAACACAAGACAATGATGGGCCAGTGCCATCGCATTCAATGATGCCGTTGCCGCATCTCCACGAGTTCTTTTTTCTCCACTTTGTTTAAGTTTTTGAGAGAATTCTGTAGCGAACCGCGCGAGTTGAGTATCAATAGTGTCCTGATATATATATATATAAAGAAATTAAAATGTAAGGTCAGTTGATGTAGGTCAGTTGAGGAGCAGTATGGAATCGTAACGTGGAGTAGATATCGCCGCAGTGAGGATGTCAATGGTATCTTCCAAGAAAGGTTCGGAGCGGAATTCCAAGAAAACTGAAGTCTAGTCGTACTACTTCCGCGGTACTTAGTAGGCCAATTTTTCATAACGACGAAGCCAGCACCGGAGAGTGTAAGGATGACAGACTGGAAACCTGCCGTGGCTAGCGGCGGGAAACACTAACGGATCGGGTGGGCGCGAACTGGATCACGCTCTATACTAACAACGAAATGTGGGGTACGGGTGCAAGGGATGATGACTCTACTCTATCTAGGCGAGGCGCAACTAGATATATACTGTACTGCACGTGTTGTGTATGCCAGTGATGTGTATGCCATACACAGACTCGGACTTGTTGAAGTTGTCATCTTCAACTTAGCCTTACTGCATAGCATACGAGCAGTCTTTTTACAACACGGCAACGCGTAAGCGAAAATAGCGTCCATTTTCGAGTCGTATCTCACGGAGAAACTTCACCGGATTACCTCAGCATCTCAACAATTATATACTAACAACACGTCCTGGGAGATGCCCCAAACACTTTCACTGCGAATTTGAAACAGACGTGTCGTTTTCAAGAGACTGTATTAACGTGAAGAAACAGACCAGAGCGTCCTATTATTGTCAGATGAGGTCTAGCCGCCGTGTCGTGCGGCCGTCGTAACGTAGTGATCCGTATGATAGTTAATCTTTTGTTTGGCAGTAACTCTATTTCACCTCGATTGTTCGTACCTATTCGTAACTTACTCGTAGAGTATTTAGCTCGCACGATACCGCACGGATACCTCAGCTCGTTCGCCCGGAACTGCGCTGAGGTATGACACTACTATTATACATTAGTACTACCGTTTACTTACCATTTGTTAGTTCACTCGTTTAGGTAACCCGTAACCTTTGATAATTACCTCACTCGATTCTTGAATATAGACGGACCACCGCCACCAACATATGCAGACCTATATCGCAGAATCGCCGACATTCTGTGCGATCTCAATAGTACAGGTCGACTCGACAAAAGCTGTGGAAATTCTGATCCGTTGCTCCTATGAAGCTGTTGTAGCAACGAAATAGAGGTCCGTATACCTGGCTGACGAATGTCATGACTGTCATGTATCCCCCGGAGGTTCTTGATGTTATTCTCACACGCAGCTTGGCAGGTGAGTTAGATCGGCGCGCAAAGTATGGCGTTCCATAACTTACTCGAAGTTGCGGCTGGAGGCTAATACCGATGGCAATTACTATAGATCTCGCTATAGCTGCAATTTCATCGCAAAACAGGAACCTCTACTCTCCAAACACGGTTACCACAAGCATCCATGTCTTCTACACAACTCTGGTGCTTGAGCCCAGCTCTTACCGGTGCAGTTGTTCGGACGATCCATCAGGTTTCTCATTGATACTTGACTCGAAATGACGATATCTGACTTCCTGTTGTTCCCCTGTCTAAAACCTCGTGAGCAGCGCCGTTCTCTTCAACAAGTCTTAACTTTCCATTGATCCATATCTTTGAACAAAATTTTCTCAGTATCACATTATAAACCGTGAGTTTTTTCTGGCTCTGATTTTGAAGACAAACTTATTGGTCGGCGCTTTAGGTCAACGCAACGACTGGTGGATGTACCTGAAAAATTATCTTTGGGGACGATATGGTCATGCGCGAAACTTACCTTGGTCACATGTGTCGTTATTTTTTTGACTAGCATGCATTAGGTTACCATTTATGGTAATTATTAGATAAGCTTAGAGCGTACAAACCTGTGTTTCCTCTAGTTTATTCCCTCAGTAGCTTGACATCTACTGAGGACATCATAGGACTCAGGTCTTTCTCTGTCGAGACCTCTGCACGACCAGTAACAATTATTGGCAACTTCCAATAACGTGCACAGTCTGGCCATTGTATGACACACGATTGTTAGCGGTTGCATACAGTAAGCAGCGCAAATCGCTTCTTTGTTTCCAGGACACTAATAAGTGACTGTTAACTGGTCAACGGCGTTGAATATGGGAGTGGGGTGGCCTACGACAGGGGAAGCGCTCTGGAAGTCGCTACCAAAACTACTTTTCGGGCTCTGACAGGGCATTTGAATTAGAATGATTTATTCGAGGGCGTATCTCCTGTATTAACCTTCATGATTTGTATCCTGACCTTTACTAGCAGTCTCGTCGATGGTGGACGAGCAGATCCCGTCAATAAATCACTGAGTGGTAACTCTTGAACGCACTTACTATTTTGTTACGGGGTTGTAACTTGGAATTTACCCGCACATGCGCCGAATTGCGCAAAGTCAAATCATCCTGACTCGGTTGGAATATCCCTTCGAGCCCGACGATCGTAGGAGGTAGAAATACAAACTTGAATACGTCTTTTAAGTGAGCATACTCGAGCTTCCACGTCTGCGGAAAGAGTGGTACACCGATCGAAGCTTCAGTCAACACCAGCCGGTTAGAGACTGGGATATACATATCACCAATCTGGTAAATCCTCGATACCAAAGTCACTGAGCTGGACGAACGCGGGAAGGCCGCTTCGAACTACGCCATTTTAAATTGTAAAAAGATACGCATCACTTGCCCGACTCCCATAGTAATGTGAAGTTGCATATACACGGATTGAGTACTATTGACAACAAGTACGCCAAGAAACGTTGATGTCAAGAGCCCGTTACCAGTACATAGACCGTGAGTGAGTAGAAGCGTCCGAACGCCATAATGTTTGCCCAAGATGTGTTCCCGTGTGGCGCGGGCCTAGACCCTCAATTCATTGGCCAGTCTGAAGTTGGGCGGTATGAAATTAACTTTCAACTTACCGTGATCCCTGGAGGAGTTACTCGAACTGAGAAACTCGCACATTGTTCTGTAAAGAGTGAAAGCTGCCCGCCACACTCCTTTGCGGATCTTTCCAATGGTGTCTTTCCGTTCCTTGTATCCAGAGAAGCAGAAAAGGCACCTTGTCTTCCTGATGGGCTGTGTAGGCCAAGAGACGGATGGACTTACGGGGGGAATTGCTCATCCCATAAAGATAGAAGCTGAGAAACTTCCGCCACATCCCAACTTCTTTTTCCATCTCTCTCCTCGAAGAAGCGCTTTCGACAATGGGCGTGATTCCACTTATCCGCCAGGTTGTTCTAGGTGAACAGCACCGACCTGAATGCATACTAGTAATTTTACTGACGCATGCTGCAGGAACCACAACTCTTTTCTCTCTCATTGTGATGGCAATTTCGGCCCATTTGATAGCGGAGTCACAACAATACCTCCCCGGCTCGTTTACGTTTGCTAGTCTAAATGTTGCCGTCGGGGTGATATCTCTGCTAACTCTACCTGTCATGTTGGTAGCTGCCGTTAGCTGTTCTTGCCGAAGCGACTGATCCATCGATGCAGGCTTATCGCTGACCTGAGGTATCACGGGGCTTTTACGTCTATGATCGTTTTCGAACTGGTCTGGTTGTGTAAGCCGACAACGTGCTATTTCATGCATTCTTGTTGCTTATGACGCTGCAGTTATTCTTTGGGTCCTCTGGGTGGCCGCTGCGGGCGGAATGGCATCCTCGATCGGTTTCGTTGCTGCGAGCGGGTGCGATTTCACAGACAGTATGAGTTTGATGCGTCTCGTGGCACAGAGTTCTCATTGGTGTTGCAGCCGTATACAGCGGAATATGCCAAGAAGTGCAAGCAGTCGAAGCGTTTTCATTTCTGAACTTTATCATCCGTAAGCCATATTTTTTCTGATCTGAACATCCTTTGTTCATGCCGAGGCTCGTTTCAAGTACTGCTGTACACTGGTTTCCTGTCGAAAATGGCTGCGATTGCTGCCAACCGCGGTCAGAATTCTGTCTGGCTATCATCGGTCAGGGAGACATTTGGATCTTCGGTTGGCCCGGCGGAACATGCCATGAAACAGTACGATACCCCTGCGGCGGCGGCGTAGCAGCAGGCTGGAACAAAAACCAGCCCAAGTCCGGGAGCTATTTCGGTTTATAGGATATACTTTGTTTACAAATTTTTTATTTATTATATCCTGGATTGCACCACCGCCGGAGTTTCGGGAACGGAGTGTCGGGGGCGGAGAGCTCAAACGTTTGAGTGGGAAACAAAGTGATATGTATATGAAGCGAAAGATTTACCTTTCCCTGTGTCACATTGATCAAAAACCTTTCCTTTGCGATCAAGACTAGTCTGTGGTGCTGGTCCATTGAAATACAGTACCTGGTCAACATGATAATCCCTTCAGTTGACTGCATAATTCATAAAGAAAATATATCATATAGCATGAATCCGCTGGTTGAGAAAAGCGGTCTATGCACGACTCTCGACAAAACTCGTCACCAGCTTGAGTTCCTCAATGTCACCAGCTTCAAACCCATGTGAGTCATGAAAAACGAGGTCAGGGTTACTTTGGAAGACCATCTCATTGCTGATGTTGTGAAATCCGCGCTTCGGGTGTGCCTAATCAATAGCCGTACGAGGGCTGGCAGTGACATTCACCTCGGCAGATTCTTGAACCTGTCCAGGATCAATCAGATTAAAATTTTATTGGAGACAAATCGACACATTTCTGACTTGCTTAGTATGAATAGCACAAAGTAATTCCATACTTTGTTTCCTTACCCGTCGAAGATCTCTGGATCTTCTGTCGAGTTGCAGATATTCTTGAGAATAGTAATTTTACCGGCGTTCGCTAGGCCAATATATCCGGAAGCGGCCAAATTTCTCTCTGATATTTTCGATTTACATAGTGCGCGTAAGGATCGTTACGACTAGCTGGGACGTGAACGATTCGACACAGGTTGTCAACTGAAAGTTATAAGCGGTGACGACCTGAATTGCGACTCATCGCCACTACTATCTACTACAGACGTCAACAATCGGAATCATCTCACGCGCCTTTTATGCACCGGCCTCAAACTGCACTGTAACAAGTATATATCACTGTCATGCGTCAGGCGCTGCGACTACCTGTTCAATCGCTTCCCACAACCTAGTTCCTTGACTAGGACATTTGGTCCTTGTCCCATGAACTCTCGCGACATCCACCCTTCTTCAGGCTTCACTCGCGACGCCGCATATCTGTGCTCACCTCGACTCAAGGAACTTCATTCTCTGACACTTACTATAATTAGCAACCCAAGCCTGCCACCGTTCGCGCTAAAGTCGAGTATAGCGGTCCACTGTCACTGTTTTCGTACACAGAAAGACCACCATGTTGACGAAATTTGAACGTTGTCGGACCACCACGATGCGATTGTCGTGTGTGTTCATAATAATTCACCTCGTTGAATCCGAAGGGCGTCTTGAAGATATCGTATGTTTTGGTACATCTCGTTTCGTTCCGCTAGTGGTGTGACTGAGTAGAGACGACAGACGACCTCTTGGACAAGTTTCGATATTTTTGAGAATGGAGCACGACGGTACCGGGTCGCCCGTCACACTGTTGGAGCTAGGCCTTCACGAAAAAGGCCCTCGAACCGTCAGATTAAGTGCTACTGAGTTCATTTCGAAAACGTACGCGTTTACAAACCATATTCTACTTTCTGTTGCAGCGTGTGAGAGGCACACGATCTAGAGGTAAGGAATGAATACTAGGTAGAGTAAGTAATGAATGTGTAGACAAATGTAAGGTGGCTTACCTCCAGTCGAGGGTACGAGACTGGAGGAAAGAGCGCGCGGCGGTGTGACAAGTAGTC
>JBBPKB010000626.1:0-11877 GCA_038089035.1 Boletellus dicymbophilus
AAGACGTCCTGCGTGGCACGACAGAATGTCGACGTGACACTCAATATTCAATCCCGAGCCTGAGTGTCGCGGCGGCCGCCAGTGTTCTTTCCGCTCCCTCTTGGCTTCAATGCTGACTCGGGCGCGACCACAGCCGCAGCGACTCACACACGGACTTTACATTCAGGTTCATTCTTTTCCCTCCCTGGCTTGTGTTGACAACTCAGACACACGTCGACTCACTGAGTCGCGACACAGCGAGCAGCCCACTCGAGCTTGAGGGGGCTCGACCTCGGGGACGACGATTCACAGGGAAACAATGTTGACAACTCAGACGCAGCAGACTCAGACGCAGATGCAGACACAGACGCAGACGCGACCACGACGCAGCAGCCCACCCCACAGGGAAACGAGGACGACGCGCACGAGGTCGGAAGTGAGATGGAATCCCAAGTCACGTGCAGCGCCAATTCCCCGCACTGCCACCGAATCTTTTGTAAGTTTCTCGAGATAAGTCAGGTGACCCAAAACAGGACTTCCAACGCTCTTTATCATATCATCGCGATCCAGGCGCGTGCGAGATTGTTAGAGAATTCCTCTTTCAGGCTGTTCGAACTTCAAATGGACATAGTCCTGCAAGGGCTGACCGAGTCAGCGTTGGCGAGCTTTCCTCATGGTGATCGCATCATGGACGTGGCGCGTTGCAACCGCCGCCAACCTCGGGAGCTATTAGACGAAGATGCGTCCACCGTGAGGGAAAGAAGGTTTCCTGAATGAGGGCATGCTGCGGCGAGTGTGTTCGTCGCGGCTACCGGGGACAGGGCGTTGATGAAAAGGAACAGTATAGTAGAGGGGACAAACAAATTGCCGGTGCTTGCAGCACATGGATGGCTCCTCAGCGCTGAGCGACGATTGGAGAATCGCAGAGAAAGTTCAAGACAAAGGAGACAGTGTGACGTACACGTGTAAGCTGGTCGCACTGTGATGTAGCACAAGTATATTGCGATCCGGGCTCTCGGCTAACACTGTGCCTTTTGTCAACGTTCCTTTGAGAACGTTCAGTTGACTGAAAAGTCATTCCTGGGTACAGAAACGTTGCAGCAGCAGAATGCCAATGTTTCAGATATAGCCGGGTACTAACTGAGACATCACGCCAAAGTCTTGACTTACTTCCAATATTTGTTCCAATGGTGCTTTGTAAGAACGGCCGTAGTTTGTGGTACCGTTGTCGACAGCATGCCCAAAACGTGCAGATCATCTAGAAGTTGTGAACGAGGTGACGAACGGATTGCCAGTGGTTTCGTTGAAGGAGCAGTGCAGTTTGTATAATATATATATCCAAAACGGGACTCTTTCCCGCAAGGTTAGGTTCGTCGAGTGGCGCTATGCGGGACCCACAGTGTGCAAATTTTCATGAAACCAAATTTGAAACTGGCATTTCGGTCCCTAGTGGGGGATCATCATATGCGACTTATCAAACAGAGTCAAGTTACACGTTCTACATGTTGTGTTCTATGTGTTGTTCAAAGTTAAGTTCGAATGCACCCTTTCTGTCCTAACTTCTAAATTGAATTTTTTTTCCGCTACACAGTCTACTGTCTTCATCCAATAATATCACCATTATTATGATCATTCGTGACTTTAACCAATAACACTTGTCGGTGTAAAATCGCCATATGTCTGAAACTGGTCGAATGTGCACCCGCAAAGATCGTCCACCTTGGGTGCAATGGGGTCCACAGCTGCCGTAAGACCTTCCTACTTATGTACAACCGACTGATTCAACAATACTTATCGCACCCACAATATGTCAGACTATGAATCAGTGAAACCGAGCCACACTTGCAGTGTCCACATCATGATGTAAGTATTTAAATTCTGCACATCTGTGGTGATCTCGCCCACGTTCTTTGTATGTAAACCAGTTCTCGAACAAACTAAAAATAAGGCAACAGAACGTATTCGAGTGCAGCCCCGAGTTTTACATGAATCACAGCGAGGCAGTCTAAAGGAATATTGTCCTTTTTAAGAAGTGTCAAACTAATGAACAAAATACTGAACGCTGCCAGATATAAAAAGCGTTCTTGGGAAGTGATCTCGTCGTTAGACGCGACCTTCAGCAGCGAACATGGAGTGGACCGCCTCTGCACAGCTCGCAGTATTTTTACCCCTCATGTTGCTGTCAATGGTTGTCGTTCGAAGGCTCATCGAGGATCGCATGGAGAGGAAACGATGCCCTTTGCCTCCCGGTCCCACACCGCTACCATTCTTAGGCAGTGCTCTGTCTGTTAGTTTCAAGGAACCCTTCAAGACTTATACCGAATGGCGGGAAAAGTATGGTGCGTACATTAGATGTGGAGCTGGAACATACAGTTCTGACGTTCGTTGATAGGCGATATCGTGTACGTTCGGCTATTGGGCATGGATGTCGTGGTCGTGAATACACCCTCCGTCTCAACGGAGCTGTTCGAAAAGAGATCGCAGATATATTCTGATAGGCCTTATTTGGCGACACTGGAACCGTGCGCGAACGCCTGTTTCCCCTTTTCCTGCAATAGTATTGACTATACAGCGATTCTTCCTTGAATAGGTATGGACACGATTCCGACTTCGCTTTCGCGCACTATGGGGACCATTGGCGGCTGTGTCGACGAATATTTCACCAGACGTTCCGCGCTGACTCTGTCGTCAGTTTCTGTCCGCTCCAGCTCCGCAAAGCACGCCAGCTGGTCTTGAACATAATAAATGACCCCGTTAATTTCAAGTTTCATTATTACACGTAAGCGCACTCAACCCCTAGTTAACTGGTGTCAATTCTGAGAGTCTTGCAGTTTTAATTCCGGTGTTACGATGTGCACCGTATACGACTACGATCCAAAGCCTAAGGACGATAAGATGGTATCACTGGTCAACGATTACGTTGACGCATCTATGCCAGCACTGATGCCGGAGAGGGCAATCCTTCTCGAAGTCTTTCCATTTCGTGAGTGTCTGGGAACAAGTGAAACGTCCTTCTCTATATAACGTTTTTCGAAAGTGCTGCACTTGCCCGAATGGATCCCTTGGCTTTCATTCAAACGGGAAGCGAGAATAGCTCGTCAACTGGGTGACAGGATGGTCGACGTACCCTACCAATACGTCGTGAAGCGTATGGTGAGTCTCGCCCGCTTCGAATGCGGACACGCTGAAAACGGTCAATGCATTAGGAATCAAAGCAAGATATCAACCCCTCAATGGTATCGGATCACATTGCTCGGATGGAAAGCCTCGAAGAACCGTATCGATCACAGTACGAAAAGGCTCTTAAAGATACTGCTGCGACCGCTTTCTTGGGTACGTGGTAGGAAACACGACCGTGGAATGGTAAAACTCACTCTTTGTCCATAGGTGGTGTGGAGACGGTCTGCCATTATGTCTTCTGAGACGATGCGAACCTCACTTTACCCACAGACAAGTTCATCATTGATTACGTTTACGCTTGCGATGGTTAAGAACCCCAATGTCTGGAAACGTGCACAAGCGGATATCGATACTATTGTGGGGACCGATAGATTGCCCGGTTTCGAAGACAGAGCATCTTTGCCATATGTCGAGGCCATCACGCGTGAAACGTTGCGATGGCAGCCACCTGTCCCTCTCGGTGCGATCATGTGCTATTTTTCCAAGCAGTGACATTGCTGATGGACCTGTAGGCGCTCCACACGCCACTACGAAGAGCGATATTTACAACGGTCTCTACATTCCCAAAGGTATTCTTAATCGTATCACGTATGCACGATACTTGGGCTCACAGTGGCACCTTGCTCAACAGGAGCGACCATGTTTCCAAATATCTGGTATGCAGTCCAATGTTCTTCTAAACAACAGCAGTATTATTTATCAGTTTTCCAGGGGAATGTCGCGTGATGAAACTCGATACCCCGATGCAGAAAAGTTCATCCCCGAAAGATTTTTAACCCCTGAAGGGACACTAACTGACGACGTACCCGACTTTGTATTCGGCTTTGGGAGGAGAGCATGTCCAGGTAAGTGCCCACCTTTAACCAATATTTGTGTACGTGCGAGCTAAACATCACCGTTGTTAGGCCGGTATGCTGTTCGTTCGTCCTTGTGGATTTGCGTAGTGTCGATGCTCGCGACATTGGATTTCAATCTTGCCAAAGATACAGAGGGAAAGGACATCGATTTTGAACCGAAATTCATGAACGGAATCGCTCGGTAAGTCGCATTCACTAATCTCGATCCTTACACATTGTTTAACTACGATTTGCTTTTCTTTCTCGCCTAGCCACCCATTGAGCTTCCCATGTCACATCACGCCCCGGTCGCATATTAGCAAGGAAACCATCGAGCGAGTCCTTGCTCAGTGAAGTACCTGATAGGCAATTGGTCCGATCGAATATATGGCCTTTCTTCTGCATCATTGTCTTTTTTTGAATGTATCAATTAGCAGCTGACATAGTCATGCAGTAATCTGACTACGCATATTCAAATACTTATGCGTCCGTTTTCGCCGAAGACAAACCACACCGACGATGGCCAAGATCTCTCTACTTCTTCAACGTTCGAAACTTGCTTCGTGTGATTACCATGGAAAGCTGGGCAGCCATGCCTAACAGGCGCGCAGCCCTCGGCGGTTGAAAATGGGACAGATCCAGGGCTTCCGTTTGCCTGGCCATGATGGCATGCTTGCCCGGGTTCTTGTAAACTTGACCATGCTTATTAATCGGTAAGTCTTTATTATCTGGATCGTGTTCCTCGTTTTTCTCCTGGCAAAGCTTGCGGTCGACGCTAGGCTTGATTACGTTGTCCTTGCAAGGATCTCGTAGCTGGCATTCAGTTGAACCTAGCGAGGACGTTTTGGTACGCCTACTGGCCCATTTAGAGGTAATTCTTCCCCCGCCGGGTACACTGTCTTGGTTACAGTCGGCTCGTGCTACATTTCTGTCGCACGTCTTAAGAGATACCGACTACACCATCAACATCGAAACCCCCCATTTGAGTGGTTGGTTTTTCGGCCAACCTTCATGAGCAACCGGGGTTCGCAGCTGTGTGCTAATGTCCCATATCTACGTGGTGGGTGATAGAAAGGTACGGTGATTTCGTTCTACGAACAAGACTAAATCCGTGTTAGCGTCGAGGCGATTCGATTTGAGATCACTAGTACGTGTAACCGGCGCTACATATTCATCATGGTCCAGCGCGTTCCACTTGTCAGGTACATTGAAGTTCCTGATTTCTAGCGTTGGGAGATGGTCTGTTCCTTGAAAGAGTTAAGCTTCGTACTTCCTCATGGATTCAACGCTGAGAGGGAACTTTCGACTCTAGCAACTATAAAAGGAAGCCGTTTTCTGCCATCATCCAAAACCGTTTCTGATCGGAACGGACACCAATTGAAAAGCAGGAGTCGACGCTATAATGTCGTCGCACATTTCCTTCCAATCTATGATTGTTTGCAAGTGGGCGAGATCATAAGCACAGGGATGAATTGATGTTGACACGACTTGCTCCCACGAATAAAAAAAACACCACTTAAGTGAGATAGAACGGAGATTCGATGTGGCGAGCGTGACCCTGCGACGGCCCATTTTACAGAAGTAATCGATATAAGGCCATTAATGACAACATACTATCCAGAGATTGGTGTCGTTTCTAAGATCATGGCGCGTCGAGAATTCGAGCTCAAGTATCAAATATCTGTTTATCGAGCACCCGTGCTCGGCGACAGCCAGACTAGATCTGCAGAAATATTACCATATCTGGCAAGCTTGGTAACGTTCATGTTCATTGCCGAGTACTTTATCGGAGTCTAAACTCTACTGTGGGTCCAAGCTATTTCAGAGCTCGCTTTCACGCTATTCATCCACTTGAACACAGCCCTAATTCGAGGCTCGACAGTTGCAAGTGTACTACATCCTAATTTACACTGAATGCGTGACTGTAGTGGCCTGATGAGGAGGTCGGCTGAACCGTGAGACGATGACGGAGGCCTTTTCTATTGACAGGTAATAAGGGATGCGCGCGCCGCAAAGATTCCCGTTCCTTCTTTACAGAACAGATTTTGCTGTAACTCTTAGTCAATTTAAAGCTAAACCTGAGCGTCGCGTAGGAAAGTATAAAACAACGTTTCCTGCGAAAAGCCGTCCTTGAACTTGATCCCCAGGATGGGATGGAACACGTCGACTTTGCAACTCGCGGCGTTCCTGCCGCTCGCGTTGTTATCTATCGATGTAATTCGGCGGCTCATCAAGGATCGCGTCGAAAGGAAAGGGTATCCTTTGCCCCCTGGGCCTACACCGTTACCATTGTTGGGAAGTGCTCTGTCTGTTAATTTTAAGGAACCCTTCAGGACATACACAGAATGGTGGGCAACCTATGGTATGTACGGTAATATGGAAACCGGAGTGGACGACTCTGACGTTCGCTAGGCGACATCATGTACGTTCGACTATTGGACATGGATGTCGTGGTCCTCAACACACCTTCCGTCGCTGAGGAGCTGCTCGAAAAAAGGTCGCACATATATTCGGATCGCCCTTATATCGCGACGTTGAAACCGTGCATATACTTCCCCTGCGACATTTTCGCTGTGACTTTGGCTTATGCTTTTCCAGATACGGTCACGGTTCCAACTTTTCTATTGGACGGTATGGCGAACACTGGCGATTGTGCCGACGAATATTTCATCAGACGTTCCGCGCTGAAGCTGCCGTCACCTTTCATCCAATGCACCTCCGCAAGGCACGCCAATTGGCCTTGAACATGATGGATGACTCCAGCGACTACTCCTCTCACTACTCTACGTAAGGAAGTTTAATTCAACCAAATATTTTGTCTTAAATTCATGCAGATTCTCTTCCGCGGTGACTATGTGCTCTGTGTACGACTATGATCCAACTCCAAAGGGCGATAAGATGGTGTCGATTATTAACAACTTCATTGAAGCTTCTCTCTCGGCGTTGATGCCAGAGAAAGCAGTACTCATCAAGACGTTCCCATTTTGTAAGTGTCCGAGTACATTTTACTTACTGTTCGCCTGACGTCATTTCGGAAGTGCTACATATACCTGAATGGTTTCCTTGGATTTCGTTCAAACGCGAAGCCAGAATAGCCCGTGAGTGGGGGGTCAAGATGGTCGAGGAGCCATACCAGTACGTTCAGCGGCGCGTAGTAAGTTTCATCTGCCTTGAAATAACAAACGAGAACATGTTGCGACGTTGAGTTAGGATGCCAAAGAAGCTATTAGCCCATCGATGGTGTCGGAACATATTTCTCGGATAGAGACGTTCGATGAACCATACAGATCGCAGTACGAAAAGGCTCTCAAAGAAACCTCTTCAACCGCTTTCTTAGGTGAGTCTGAAATGCAGTCTGTTAGGTGTAAGGCTGATAGTTGGGTCATAGCCGCAGTGGAAACGGTTTGTCATCGTGTGTTAGGTGATAAGTCTGGCGCTCACTATGCAAGCAGACAACTTCAACGTTGATGTCGTTTACGCTAGCAATGGTAAAAAATCCTCGCGTCTGGAAGCGTGCACAGGCGGATATCGATGCTGTCGTTGGGACAGGCAGACTACCGGAACTAAATGATAGGCCGTCTTTGCCATACATCGATGCGATCTTGCGTGAAACATTTCGATGGTTGCCACCTGCCCCTCTTGGTATGGTCAGATGCCTCACTGATTTAACGGCTTTACTGACGGTTCTGAAGTTGCTCCGCACTCAACCACAAAGAGTGATATCTACAACGGTTTCTACATTCCTAAAGGTAATTTTTATTTAAAGTCGCATTGACATCCAATGATAATGTCTGCAGGGGCGACTATCTTTGGAAACGTTTGGTAAGTCATTGATGTACTCGCGACCGTAGCAGAAATGTTTATAATGTTCACAGGGGCATGTCGCGTGATGAAACCCGATACCCTCGTGCAGACATGTTCATCCCGGAAAGGTTTTTGGATGGGGAAGGGATGCTCATTGATGATTTCCCTGAATTTGTGTTTGGATTCGGGAGGAGAAAATGTCCAGGTAAGCATCTGTATCATACATCACTGTTCGTGCTCGTACTGAACGTCGTCCTTGAGGTCGGCATGCCGCTGACTCATCCCTGTGGGTTTGTATGGTGACAATGCTGGCGACGCTGGACTTCAACCTCGCCCAGGACGTTCAAGGCAGGGATATTGAGTTTGAACCTAAATTCTTCAATGAACTAGCTCGGTGGGTGCATTTACTGGTATCAAATACGGGGTCGTCGTTTTTAACCTTTTTTTCGTAGTCATCCATTGCCCTTCCCATGCAGCATCACACCTCGAGCACACATTGACAGGATAGCCATTGAGCGAACTTTGAGTGACTAATTGGGACACTATTCTTGACAGGCGACCAAGCACCGAAAAAAACACCCCATCGTACATAAATTATTGATAAACTTCGTTCGTTATTCGATTACTTATATATATCGCTATTCGCTGCTTCCTCCGATCTCCTTCACTTGATTGGAGGTAAGCACCACACGTTCCTTTAGACTTGGACTTTCATTCGTTCACCCATTGAATCAAAAAGTTACATTCGTTATATAGTTTGATAGCTATGCCTTGTACACTACAATGAACTCCATCGGAACTTGAATTCCACGCAGAGTTGTCACTCTTTCATATGGTCTCCATGGGTTTCGACATGTGTATGTATCCAGTGATCATCGTGCCTATTTGTAAGGCAACTTCTCTGATGGCAGCAACGGATCATCTGAATCTATAGTCAGATGGTGGGTATTTTAAGTTACAGACTTTTGTAACGGAAATCTTGGTCGAATTTATTGGCATGATCAATATGTACTTCATTGCAACCTGTACCTGTTTGACTGCAAGTTGCTCGGTGTCACTGATTACTAGCGCAAACAGCTCAGCGCTCAAGTAAACAAATAATTGGTTCAAACCATGCAAGTGCCACTCGGTTCAACCCCACCCCAGGTAAATGGTGCAAACGCACTCACACCGCCCGACAACAACATCAGGGTACTATCCCCGTAGTACGCTCCATCTCTTGGGTGAACACTGGCATTGAGAGCAGCGAGCAACAACATTCAAATTCGGTTCACTAACCATAAGTTCTAATCCCAGAATCACTGCCTGCCCAAGGACGGTACGGGAGGGGGAAATCGTTTACCAACCACATCCCCCTTCGCCAGCACGCTCAATGTAGGCTCCTTGAAGGTTAAGGCAATAAAACATCTTCCTTTGGCAATCTATCACCTTGGTGAATCGAATTAAATGGACTACGGCCTTGCCCACCTTCACCGAGAACAGTTGTAGTCCTGCTTTCTAAATCACGTTCGAATTCGGTGCTGTGATACAACTCGAGCACAGAGGCAACAATGGATCTGGGCGAACGCGGTGGATCCCGAGTCGACAAGGAACGGACAACAGACACGAAGAACGGCACAGCTACGATGTGGCTGAAGTGGTGGTGAATATCCGCAACAATATCCCTTCATTTCATTGAATCCCTCCTGCGAGAGGACATCCAAATACCATTCACCTTCCAAGAATACTGACGGAACAATGAAGTCTTCGTGGGGCCGAGCTTGGTACGGCGGTGTAGCAGTTCTGGTAACGACGTCTCCGCGGTAAGCACCGACTGAAGAACCAAGAAAACTCAGGTGCAGAAGAGGGCAGCCGTTGAACGTGATATTGTATCGGCGACGAGGCTGTTGATCTACTTTCGGATGAAGTTCAGTGTTGCCTGCCCAGCTGACATATTTTATTTCGGCCATTAGACAGGGCCGCAGTCCGATCAGAAAACGGTGAAGTCGAACGCCAATGCATCCTTCAGGGTTTCGTTGCCAGGGAGAGGCCCGACGAAGAAAGTGAAAAAGTTGGTTGAGGAGTTTGTCGTATAGAGCTGGGACCACAGTAATGATTCTCGAATGGCTCGTTCTCGCCACGGCAGATCCCGAAGATCTTGGCGAGACATACATGTGAGACTTGGAGCTGGAAGCTTCAATAATCATTGGTGTTTATGGTGCGATGTTTCGTTTTGTCTGCTCTGAGTAGGTGCTATAGTAAGGGACTCGAATTAAACCGGTATTACAGATCTTGTCAAAAATGACCACAAATCAACTTATTTGTGATAAATATGTAGAGATGGTGGGCGTAAGGAGGAAGCTCCACTGGCACGCTGGAGCTGCGCGGGTAGGAACAACCGCAAGCAAAAGCGTGTCCCGTGTGCTCGTGTACCAGGGGCCCGGGGCCGAAACGTAGTGGAGGGGTGCAAAACGTGGAAGGGTCGACCGTCGACGTGGCCCAAGAATAAGGGCGTAGTGAGGGGGTGCAACGTACGAGGAGAGAGAGAAGGGAGTGCCAGAAGCCGCGCACGGAAGGAGCAAAGAAGGAACGGCACTTCAACGTTCGTGTGTGGCACAGCAAAGCGGTGCGGTCGCTAGTAGACGTACTAGTAAGTTAGTTTCGCGAACTTTCGGTGAAATTGCAGGCACATGTAAGTTCATCAAGGGCTCATTCATCTAGTACTAAGCGGTGGACAGCATAGTTATGCGCTTTGTAATTTTCTTGCTGGGGTTTGTCACCGTCGCGCTGCTTTTCAAATTGAAGACTCGCATACAGTGCCAAGGCCTGGAGGTCCAGGAACAAACTCGAGTCAATTAAATGACCGTGCCTGCCATCGCTTAAATGTTGGGTTCAGGGCTATCGATGCGGACACGCAAGGCTATCGCGCTACGAGCGGTTTTTTTTTTCGAATCAACAAGACAACTGTGAGCGATGGTTGAATCAAGGTGCATTCTTCTTGCTTGGAGTAATTTTCCTGGAACGCTGAACTTGAGCCTGAACAGTCGTAGTCAAGCCCCAATCGTAGCAGCAGATCCCCCCCAGGTTCCGGATGAAGTTGAAGTTGCGAGGAAATCTCTGGCGTCATTCAAGCCAGGCGATGCTGTGTATATTTCAAAGCTCGAATCACTCTCGAGCGCTCTCTTGTCTCGTTTTGCACTCTTGGGGAATCCTGATGACATCGACGAAGTCGTCAACCGGAAAAAACAAGTCCTAGAGTTGGTGCCGCCTGGTCACTCTTCCCACCTTGGTGCTCTATCCAATGCGGGTAATGTGCTCACGAAGCGGTTCAAGTTATGTGGCGACCCCGGCGACCTGGCAGAAGCTATCAGTTACTTCGAGGCAGCCATAGAGTCGTGTGCACCCGAACACCCATCTTACGTCCCGTTGGTGGGTAACCTATCCAATGGTCTACTACATCGCTATCGAAGTCATGGAGAGGTGGCAGACCTCGATCAGATCGTGGAGAAGAGTTCCTATGCTCTATCGATCTGCCTTCCTCAGACTTCACATCGAGACCAACTATTCAATAATATGGCGACCGCGTTAAGCGAACGGTTTCAGAAACTGGGAGATAAGGGGGACCTGGACGCGGCGCTGGTGCACTACCAAACCTGCCTTGACTTGCGACCTCCTGGCCACCCATCAAGGTACACCGTTTTACGGAACCTTGCGGAATCCATGGTCATCAGGTTTGAGGCGGACGGTCAGCTTCAGGACTTGGAGAGTGCTGCCAATCATTATGTTTCTGCATTGCAGCTCCTTTCTCCTGGACAGGAGGGCTTCGTAGACTGCTTCGTGGGTCTGGGCCTTGTATACTCGCACCTTTTCTACGTGCAAGGGGATACCGAGAAGTTGCAAATGTCGATCGGTTGCTATCAGACAGCAATGGAGCACTCCAAGGCACCTGATCTGCAGCGCTCGCGCGTCCTCGACAATTATGGTATTGCCCTTCAGAATCGTTACAAACTGTTCGGGAACATCGGTGACCTTGATCAAGCAATTCTATTCCTTACCACATCTTTAGGCATTACACCACCTACGTATTCTGGTCGGCCTG
>JBBPKB010000627.1:0-11866 GCA_038089035.1 Boletellus dicymbophilus
CGCATGTACCATCTACCTTAGCCTAATCCACTTGTATTCTTGTTGGCATTCAGTCACAAGGCTTGAGCTACAGAGTATTAAGGACAAAGCTATCATCCATCTCTGTCTTGTTTTCACCCAACACTTTCTCATTACTTCACCAGCTATAGTGGTCACTGTAAGATTGTCCAGCCAGTGTGGTATCTAAAGGGCTTGTGCCTGGAAGGTCATAACAGGCAACTTCCAATATCTATTATGATTTTCCTCTTTTCCTTCTCTTTTGGACTATCTTTCTCATTATGTTTCATTCTTGTTCTTTAACCTAGACTTTTCTTTATGGTGATCATTCTTATGAATGTCATTCTGATTACTTATTTGTCTGTTCCAACACAGACTCTTCTCTTCCCTTTCCTGTATTTCTAGACATCATATGATTCTTTTCTGCTAATAGGCTTTTCACTCTATCTCATATGATGTTCTCTTTTCCTTTTCCATCCTTGGTCTGTGTGTACACTGTGATAGTATTTAAACCTTGAGTAATTATGCTTGTATCTCAAGCTAGATCTACTCAAGACTTGTAATCTATTGCTCTGTCCTCTGACTCTAGGGAGCTTGCTTTGTTGAACCCTTCTTTTATACTTCATTGATACCAACATAAACCCTTCTCCAAAGGTAGCTTTCTTGGATGTTGCTCCTTGGTAGCTGAATGATTTTCTCTTTGAGTCTATGTTTGTTCCTACCTGGACCAGCATAACAGTATCACAATATGATAAATGAAAGATCAGAGAGATAATAAAGTGTCTGTATTTGTGCAATGGACATTGTACTGTGTTTTGAATGAGTTGTGACATGGCATGGTGTTTCCTCATCTGTTAAGACAAAGAAGTTTGGATTCTGGAAGTGGTTATAGAATAACCATGAGATGCAAGACATTGACATAGGCCTTTCAGGTAAGAAATGCTGAAGAAACTCAAGGGTAGGGTCAATGGTAGTGACCTCTGCATGTTCTGTTCAAGTCACTGTATCTATTAGGAACTGGTTTGCCATTTACCAAACCAAGTAGAGATTAAACAGTTATATGCTCTTTTTATAGTTGAGAATCTCTACAATCTAGTCAACATAGAAACAAGACTAGCAGCTAGTATATGGGAACAACATCTTACAGTGAGTAATGAGCAGATGTTCTATTACATCTGCTGTATATTGAATAAGTATACTATTTGTCCTAACTTGGTGTGTGAAGCTCAGTATTAGCTCTAACTTTGGGATGTTGAAGTAATCAATGGTTTCTTTTGCTTCTCTTTGGGCCCTAATGTCAACAATACATTACTTCCTTGAGTGAAAATCTACCAGTGTTGCTTCCATCTCAGAAATAGAGGAGTCAGTGTATACCAGGTCTTATGCATGGTAGATAAATTTCATAAGGGCATGAATAGTATGAATAAAGTCATTAGTGACCATGCCAGCACTATCCAAGATTGGAACTATTTGTCTTTCTAGGTCATGGTGATCTTGACCCATTATTTGTGATTGGTGAGAAACCCTGGATGCAAAGTGGTGAAATCAGATATGGTTATGAAGGTTCATAAACCTTTGGTTGAGTATGTGTGAACTTGCTACAACCTTACATCACTTGAGAACATGGTTGAAGAAAAATTTATGCAGTGTATGTAGGATCTTGTCTGTGAGAAAAGAGAAGGTTCTACAAACCACCAGTCATGCCAGAAAGGCAGGTGAACACAGAGGAGCTTGATGTGCTTTGCTGCCTTCTGAAAGGCAACAACATCCCAGGGATCAATAGATCTGCAGAAATCTTTGATTTGCTTGAGCATAATATCATGTGTTTGTGGCTCAGTAGGCATAGAACTTCCAAATTCAGATAGCTTGGCTATGGTGATGGGAGAAGTATTCTTAGAGATGCATGTGATGGTTTGCTCTTCAGGTAGGTCAGCAATGTGTGCTACAAGAAGTGTATAACAGTTCTGGTTGTGTCCACTAGCATCAGAAAATATACAACTGAAACAACTGTCCAAAGTTCTGGGTGTTGAATAGTATCATGGTCAAAGACCAGGCAAAGAAAAACAACAAAAAAACTACTGAGGTTGTCATGTGATGGTGACAAGTTGGCAATGAGAAACATCAAGGTTGTTGTGTGGTAGCAATGAGGTGACTAGGTGAGTATGCATTGGTAGGCAATAGTCAACCCTATGACCAAGTGTCCTGGTATTGGAGCACTTTGAAGGAGTGAGCCTTAGTGAACCTTTGAGAGAGAAACACCAAGAGAGCAAACTGAGGCTCTTTGGTGGAGCATTGTGCCTTTATATACTAAACTAGGATTTACATCTGTGTGTACATATATGGTCTAGTTTGTACACTAAGCTAAATATGCTATTGGTCCTGAGTTTAAATATGATAAGAGGAAATAACACTATTGGTGCTGGGTTTCAATAAATAATGTGGAATATAGAGTAAATATAGGATCAAAAGGAATTGGAGTTTCATGCATAGGTTTGCAAAGTCTTGTGGACTTTCATGCACAGCCAAGATAAGAGGGTTTACTGCCATTGGCTAGCAGTCATGATGAGTCATCAAGAGGTCATGAGGGCATTGTGCTATTGGTTGGAGAAAGTAGGATCAAAGAGTGTGTTATACAATTAGACTAGGTGGAATAGGATCAGAGATAGTTGTGAGTAGATAATACTATTGGGTGATAAGAAAAGGCTGTGCTGGTCATGTGATGAGACAATGCCAGCAGTCTGGGCCTTGGTTAGGTAGGGTGTGATAAGTGTAGAGTGATAGTGTAGAGGTGTCTGGTAGGCCAGAAAAGGCTGAAAAATAGCAGAAAGATGGATGAAAAATACCATGCTATAATAACAACCACTTCTGGCTGCATTCTTCAGAGATGCAGTGATGATGTCTAACACCTGATAGAAAAGTTGAAATGAAAGGAGAGTTTTGAATTCTGAATGGACTTTGAAAGATGGTGATGGTATGAACACTACACAATACCATGCATGAGACAATGCTTGCATTCTGATATCTGACTAGATGTTGACAATCATCAAAAAGATGGGGTGTTTTTCTAGCCCTCCACATAGCCAGGTGACTGATATCTTGTCTGAAGCAAGGATGATAGGAATGATTGTTGTACTAGCTGGAAGCTGATCCTAACATGGATTTGAGTTTAGTGATTCACTCTAACTGTGTCTTGACAACTCACTTGGATTGCAAATACACATATTCCTGTAAAGAATTTGCTATACTCTCATTCCATACTATACTTGACCATATGGGGGTCATAGGTCATATAGTTCACAAATATGGGATTGGAGAACAAGTCTCTAACTATGTTGAGGCCATCATGTCATATCAGATATCCTATGTCATCTCAAATCCCTTTACATCAATTTTGGTAGAATGCCATTAAGCTCCCTGGAGAAAGACATTGAGCCAGCCAAACATTTGATCTGCAGTATTGAATGATGGCTTTGCCTGGGTTTTGAACTGAAGACTTGTAAGTAGTGTAGGAATCATGCAACTGATCTATATATACCCACAGTGACTTCAAAAAGTCAGCAATCCATGTCTTCATCATATTCAATATCAAGAACTTTGCCAGTGACCATTTGCTGTCATTCACAAATGGATAGTAGATCTGGTATTTGTAGTACCTCTCAAGCACTGGCTCATTCTCCTTAATGTGGTTGAGTAACATTTTACCTATTACTGGGTAAATGGCTCCAGAAACAGGATGATATTCCCCAGAAATATTAGTCTCATTGGCATGACATACAAATGTGGGAGGAGTAGGAATTTGTAGAAAAGACATATCCTCAGCAGGATGAACCAGCTTAGATAGAGTGGATGGAGTGGGATTCAAAGTCAGGTCATTGAAGTCAGACTCTGAAGGACTTATGTTATGACCTCAGGTACAAGATCCTAAGTATCACACTAGCTGGACAATCTTACAGCTCCCACTATAGCTAGTGAGATAAAAGAGTAGAGTTATGACTGACACGATGTAGCATGACTGACAAAGTGTAGTGTGACTGACAAGTGTAGGAAAAGTGTAGCTTCACTCCTTAATACTTTGTAGCTCAAGTCTTGTGGCTGAATGCCAACAAAATACAAGTGGATTAGACTAAGGTAGATGGTACATGCAACCCCTATTTATACTCTAAGGAGTATATGCACAGACCAGGCTGTGTATTGTTCTACAATCTAAATAAGGTGCTGGTTAACAAGTGAGTCCAGCTTAATACAGAAGTGCATTGGAGTGTTGTACAGATTTAGATAAGAAGGAAACAGAAGAGAAGTATAAGGAAAATATAACTAAAGGTATGTACTAGGTAATAAGAGGATTTTAATCTAGGGTCATTAGTATCTATGATCCAGTAAGTGTTCCAAGGATAGTGATTACAACTATAATGTATCATTTTGTATAAGTATAGTACTAGTGTTATAACAATTTAAGTCTGTCTCTCTTGCCTTCACTGTATATAGCATGACAATACATATAGGAGGCCCACTCTGAGACCACACCTCAAGCATGCCTCATCTCTCTCCTTCTCTGACCTCAACTGTAGATTCATCTTCTCTGCCCAGCCCTCCAGAGGATGACTTAGTATTTGTTGAGCCAAATACCAAGTTCCCACCACATAACAACCCTTGTTTCAATGCTCAGTCTTCTCTACTACACCTACCTCCATCACTAGAAGAGCCTCACCTTACTTCCACTCACTGAAGAAGCCCATTGGCACCCCATTTCAGTGGTCACACAGTTTATTTTGAGTAGAACAAGCTTTGCTACCAACCATACACCTCACTAACCAAGTCTTCTCCTAGGTCACAAGTTATTCCTCTTGACCTATGCATTGCATCCCATGAATTTGGACTGTCTTCTCAGTCTGTCAAAACCTTGGCAGATACTTGACAAGTAGGTTTGTGATAGTGACTGAGCTTGATATCCACTGATCTATCAAATTAGGCCAAGGATTATTTCATCAAGACTTTGTACAACACACCTTGCAGTGTCTTGAAGAGTGCATATGCTTATAAACTCACAGATTGTGAGTACATCACCTACCACATAGCAATTTGTCTGGTAGAACTTAAGTCAACAGAGTGGTGTAGGAACTTTCTTAATGTTATTCATGAGTGATGTGAGTGGGACCTTACTACAAATAAGGAACACCTTCACATCCTGAAGGAACTTCTTGACAATACAGGGGAGTTAATAGTCATTGATATTGAGGGTGATGTAGCACTATAGAATGGGGCATACCATGAAAGTCTCATAGACCTTGCTATCACAAAACAGGACATCAGAAATGTCCAACAAGCTATGGAACAACAGGAAGATGTGTTCCAATAGAACATGGTTCTGCCCTTTGATAGAGGTTATGACACTGGTTCCAACAGTTCTGATGGTGGTGATAGAAAGGCACAGAACTCCATGTAGAGAACTTTAGATTCAGTTCTATAGTTCCTCCTGTATCAACTATGTAGCTATATGAATATGATTGAAGGCTTTGTCGAATGACTCCTCTATGACTGAGTATGTCTCTCAGATGTGTCAGTTCAATCTTTGCTCTTTGCTTTGTATTTGCCAAGCTGATGTAGCTCCTATAGAAATATCCTAGACCTGTACAAGATGAGCAATATCTTAATCTTCCTGACAAAGCTCCTGAGGACCCAAACTTGCTGTCAAAGGCATGACATGTACTATCCATGTATGTGCCATACTACCAACCAAGTTGGAATCTGCCAGCCATTTCAGATGCTGTGCCAACACAGAAATCCTACTATGAACCATGGAATCCTACAGTACCAATGTATGTAGTGACTACACAACCCAATATACATATGGATCTAGAAGTTGATCTTAGCCTTGAGGTCTTTGAGCAAATGTGGAGTCAGCTCAGCAGTAACTCTACAATAGTTGCTGCTATGCAGCCATTTTGCTCAACAGTCCAGAATATACAATGTTTCCATGATTCAAGCATCATAACTGTTATGACCTCAGGCATGAGACCCTTAGTACTACACTGGCTGGACAATCTTACAGCTCCCACTATAGCTGGTGAGATAAAGAAATGAAGTGTGAGATAGACTGACAAGGACTGATGGGACTGACAACCAGACTGACACTGGGCTGATAGGACTGAGAGTTGTGAGGAAAGTGTGTAGCTTTAGTCCTTAATACTCTGTAGCTCAAGTCTCATGACTGAATGTCAACAAGAATACAGGTGGATTAGGCTAAGGTAGATAGTACATGCAAACCCCTATTTATACTCTAAGGAGTATATGTACAGACATAGTCCTACAATCTAAATAAGGTGCTTAACTACCAAGTAAGCCCAGGATAATACAAAAGTATGTTGAAGGTATGTACAGATTTAGATAAGAATGAAATAGAAAAGAAGTATACAGAGAAGGTGAATGAAAGTATGTACTAGGTAATAAGAGGGTTTTAGTCTAGGATCATTAGGATCTATGATCCAATAAATGTTCCAAGGATAATGACTACAACTATAATGTACCATTTTGTATAAGTATAGTACTGGTGTTGTAACAATAACAGTAGACAGGCTTTTGACATCTCCATGTTATGATTTAACTTGCTGTTCACTATAGAGCATACAGACTTTGGCACCTTGCTGAGTCAGATGAGAAGCTCAAGTGAGGCTACCACCAACACCTATAATCTCTTCATCATCCACACCCTCTACTACCTCTTTGTTGGGTCCACCTCAATATATACACTCCCTGTGTCCCCCTCTCTCCTCCCTGTCACCTGATCCCCCTACCATTGCCATGATCATGGTGTCTCTTCCCACCCCCACCTCTATGCAAGCTTTTACTGCTCCTACTGCTATACAGGTCCCTGTTGTTGTACAGACTCCTACCACTGTGTGAGCTCAGTCATCAATTGCTACAGGCTCAACTTCTAGTGCTACTGATGCACCAGACCTCAACATCAAATTGACATGCTTTCAGAAAAAAGAGCTTCTTGTAAGTGGTTGAGCAGAGTTATGTTGGCTTGTGCTTATAGAGGATCCTGTTCTAGGACAAAAAGGATGCAATAATATGATCAGCAGGACATTATCAACTGTAGCATAACTAATTGTCAGTCAGGCAACACTTACATTGCCAAAGAATGCAGAATATAAAATGATGCCATTAATGGCCACAGTCTAGCAATTCTTCAAGACTTATGCCTTATGCCATGTTCACCATGAATTGAGGCTTTGCAAGCCAGAAAGGTATATGGGCTAAGCAACTCAGTATTGTCAGCAGCACATTGAACAGCTTCTTAGTGTATTTAAATTCCTCTGTAGTGACAAAGAGAGGCATTATTTTTTATCAGATTTTTTTGAACACATTATTGTTGATGCTTTAACCATTAGCCCATTTGATCCCTGCTATTGTGTCCAAGTAGAGTATCTTGATAGCTTATATGGCCTTGCAGGTGCTAGCATTATAGCAGCATTGCATGATTTGTATGAAGGACACTATTTTCTATTTAGTGTAGATCTCAGTTCTTGACATTGTTACTATATACAAGTTAAGAGTAAAATTGCTAGGATGAGGGAGTACAATGAAACACAAGCATGGTTAGATAGCAGGCAGGCTGTGCTGATTGCTGAGACATGAGAATATCTTATAGATTAGATACTATCTAAAAAGTTAACAGCTATAGTGTGATGTGATCACATGAAACCTGTGACTAAAATAGTATGAATAGACATTGAGTGACCATCACCGATTGTTGACACCTCTTTCATCTCTTACCTCCCTCACATTCCTTGCACTTCCTTGCTTATTTCACTTTTCCTGCATGAGATTCTATTTATAGTCTCATTGTGTGGTCACTCAAGTCTCTGATTTAGGTAAGTGGTGAAGTAATGTCATACATCATACATCATTCTGTGATCCTTTTTTCTGTCATGTCCAAATCAATTCAGAAAAATTCAGAAAAATCACCAAAAATTTTCAGATTCAATTGAGAATTACTCTGATCCAATCTTGGTGAGCCTCTCATATCAAAAACATCAAAACATTATGATCTGATCTTGATCTGATAACAGATTAAGCATTATCTTGTATCTTGCATCTTGCAGGTATATGAGTATTTCCTGCTATATATGCTTGCTCACTCAGGTTTTCAAAGTATCTCTGGTTCTAATTCTTTGATTGAGGTCAGTGGTGTTATTTATTTATGATTTTATAGTATGATAACTGATTTGAGCTTGATCTGATAACAAATAAATATTGTTTTAGAGGTATATGAGTATTTTCTGCTATGTATGTATGCTCATTCAAGTTTGAACTCTATACCTCTGAACTTGCCCTGCTTTGCATACTTCTGTAAATGAATTTTGCAACATTATCTCTTTGTGATCTAATAGATAGCAGGCAGACTGTGCTGATTGCTGGGGTGCAAGAATATCTCACAGATTAGATACTATAGTGATCCACTGTCACTTGCATCACCACCATCACTTGCATCAACCACATTTAATGTATATAACTCCCAATGAATTAAATATTAAAAATAGTCAAAAAAAAGAAAGCTTTCTTGGAAATTTGTAATTTATTGTGTGCATGTAGTGTGGTCTGCTCATGAGCTACTGGTCATTTTGTGCACAAATTTGAGGTTATCTGTATGTGCTGATCACAATTATCTATTTCTGGCCTCCAAAATCAGATAGTAACTGTATATTACTGTTTTCAACATGCTCCAAGCATTGATTTACTCTCAACTGAAGAATGTGTCTTGCTAGTAACATGCTAGGGAAGGGTGTTTGTTAATCACTTATCAGTGTTATCAATACATAGATCTCATTGTATGCCACTTATGAGTCATTCAGTGAAATATAATCAACAATTCAAAAATGGTTGGTCATGTACTGGATTAGCAAGGACATGCAGCCACTGGGCCAATTGGCACAGACAGTCATCAGAATATATGTGTGTGCAAGTACTCCATAGACATCAGTTGTATAGACTGTTGTACCAGCAGCTGGCATATATTTACTTTTGGTTATACTTTTCCCTTATTTTTTATACTCGACTCTTTAATCCTTTTCTGTACTACACCTTGTAACCACTTGTATATAAAGGACATCATATCTAGTTGCCACCTCAGTCCACTGTATCACACATAACTGAGGTGAGCCCTTTCACAGTCATACCTTTTATTGCCTTGTGCTAACCTGTATTTAGTTTGTTCCCACACTAGTAATCTAATATTATGCCTACTCAAAAACAAGAAAAAAGCAAATCCAATCCAAGTGTTACAATTTCCTTCTATCTTCCCTTTTCTTCTGTATGGGCCACACTTCACTTTACTATGTTTTGTCTTTTCTGTGACTTAGATTCCTTTTCTTTGATGACTGCCTCAATATTGTCATCCAGATTATACATTTGTCCATTCCAACATGGATTCCTTTGTTATCTTGTTATCTGCTTACTCATTCTGATTAGATGATTATCTGTTTAATCACAGACATCTTTTACCTTTCCTGTATTTCTAAATATTGTATGATTCCCTCCTGGCCAATGGCCATTTTCCTTTTCTCTCATATGATATTTCCTTCTCCTTTTTTCATTTGTGGTCTGTGTACTTAGTCAAAACATATTTAAGACCTTGAGTATCTCTACTTGTATCCCTATGCTAGATCTACTTGAGATTTACTATCTACTTGATTCTCTTCTTGAATTGCCTGAGGCTTGTCTGTCAACCTCTTGCCTCTATGCTTTACTAGAACACAGGATATAAATCCTTTGTTGAAGGTAGCTACCATGGACAGCTGTCCCTTTTTAGTTGATTGTTATTTCCTTTTGAGTCTATGCTTGTCCTTATCCAGGCTAAGCATAACAAAAGATCTAGCTTCCTTCTCTGAACTACACTATTGTTGCTGCAGCTCCTCACTGGTCTTCTGACCAAATGATCTCAGATACAAGACTACTTCCCTTGTCATTGTAGCAAAAGACCTCTTCCTTCATATTGAGACAGACCATCAATCCACAATTCCTACCAGACACTCCTAACTAAACATTTCTGACCTCTAGACACTCTAATATCTAGGATGATACTCTTCTGACTCTGAACTAGAAGAACCTCTTCTATATGACTCTGAAATATCTCTGACACCTGATCTGATTCCCTCTCCATCTCTGCCAGAAGAACCTCCCAGAACTCCATCTCTCCATGCATTTGGACTTCTATTCCCATCCAGAGAAGCCTTGCTGGAATCCCTTACCACAACATCCTCTACTTCTGCAGTACTTTCACAAGTTGCCACTTGTTCTACCCTTTCCCCTCCTATCCCTTGACCTTCAAAACCTACTCCATCTATAATGTCTTCCACCAAGGCTACTGAACTTAAAATTGGAGCTCTTGACAATTTTGACAGAAGTTACAACAAGGCCAAAGCATAGTTACTTTCAGTCAAAACATACCTTCTGATCAGCACTACTCTCTATGATATTGATGACAAAAGAATAGGCTATGTCCTCTACTATATGAAGAAGGGGGCTGCTCTTGGTTGGACTACCTCCTTTCAAAAAAAAAACTAGCCAGCTCTATGCCATCTTTTGGAAAATATTCTGACTTTCTTGACTTATTCAAGAAAACTTTCCAGACTAAAGAAACAAAGATCTTAGTCCTGGAAAAACTACAAAATCTCACTATTTAAACTCAGGACCAATGGTGCATTTAGCTCTAGTATATAAACAGGACTATATATGTACAAACAAATATAAACCCTAGTTTAGTATATAAGGCATGATGCCCTACCAAAGGGCCTTAGTTTGCTCTTTTGGTGTTTCTCTCTCAAAGGTTCACTAAAGATCACTCCCTCAAAGTGCTTCTATACCAGGATGCTTTGTTGTAGGGTTGACTATTGCCAACCAAGGCATACTCACCCAGTTGACTCTTTGCAACCATACATCAATCTCAACATTCTCATTTGCTGACTCATTGCTAGTACATAATGGCCTTGGTGGTTTTTTTTGTTGTTTTTCTTTGCCTGGTCTCTGACTGTAATACCATTCAACACCTGGACCTTTGGATGGTTGTTTCATTAGAGCAAACTCACACATGTCACCAAAGCTTTGTTCTGCTTCCTTGATGGAGTTCTGGTGAAGCACTCTCATAAGTCAAGATAAGAGGGAATAACACCATTGGTGCTGGGTTTCAATAAATAAAGCAGTAAGCAGAATAATAAATAGGATCAAAAGGAAAAGGAGTTCTATGCATAGGTTTATATAACCTTTAGCATAGCCTTGTAGACTTCCCTACACAGCCAAGATAGGAGGGCTTATTGCCATTGGTCAATAGTCATGATGAGTCATTAAGGGGTCATGAGGGCATTGTGCCATTGGTTGGATAGAACAGGATCAGAGAGCAAGTTATATGATTGGACCAGGTAGAATCAGATCAGGGATAGGATCAGGGTTCCATGTAGGATCAGGAGAGCTGTTGAGCTGGTAATGCTATTGGATGATAAGGGTGGACTGTGCCTGCTATGTGGAGAGGCAATGCTGATAGTCCAGGTCAGAGTTCCATAGGTGTGGAAGTGTAGTGCAGTGGTATAGAGGTGTTGGATAGGCTGTGGAAGGCTGAAAAGTATTGGAAAAAAGGGTGAAAAATACCATGCTGTAACATTTCCTGTATATGGAATATAAATCTGTTAGTAGTGGGTATTTTGGATGTATGTTATTCAAATCTCATATGAGGCATATGTTACGATTTTCCATTTCTCTTTTCTTTACGATCACTTTCTCTTCAGATTACCGCGTATTTCCCGGACGCTCTAACGCGTCATATGCGATTAGTCACGATCCGTTCCAACACGGATCTTTCTTTTCTTCTCTTCTA
>JBBPKB010000628.1:0-11854 GCA_038089035.1 Boletellus dicymbophilus
CCTATAAAAGTTAGCAAAGCCAAGGAAGGAGTGAACATCCTTGACTCGTTTTGGGGTCAGCCATTCTGAGATCCCTTGCAGTTTGACTGGATCCATGGCAATTTGGTCAGGTTTGATGATAATCCCAAGATACTCTACTTCTGTCGTCACAAACTTGCATTTTTCCAGTTTGAGACAAAGATCTAAATCTTTCATGTACTGTAAGACAAGCTTAGTATACATGGTGTGGGTCTCTTTGTCAGGGGAGAAAATAACAAGATCATCCATATAGATGACCAACCATCCTTCTATGATCATATCTCAGAAGGAGTCATTCATAAATCTCTGGAAGGTAGGTGGTGAGTTCGTAAGTCCAAAGAACATCACTGTGGGTTTGAACAACCCTTTATGTGTTATAAATGCTGCCTTCCATTGATCTCTTTCTTTGATTTGTACATTGTTATACCCCCAACATACGTTGAACTTTGTGAATACCTTTGCACCTTTCAGCTTGTCTACAAGGTCAGAAACAAGCAGTAGAGGGTAGGCATCTCAAACAGTATGTTTGTTCAAGTACCTATAGTCTTGGCAGGGGCGAAGGCCTCCATCCTTCTTTTTGACAAAGAAGAAGGGGGAAGCTTGTGGTGATTTTGAAGAGCAAATTTTACCCATTCAAAGGTTTTCTTCTATGAAATCTTCCACCACCTTCTTTTTGTCAGGGGAAAGCGGATATATCTTGGAAACCTTGGGGATAAAGGTGTCATCGAGGTGGATTGTGTGATCATAGGGTCTAGAGGGGGAAATGTGGTCAATGGCTTCTTTTTCAAAGATAGAAGCATAATCTGAGTATTCCGTGGGGAGCATAGGTTTCAGCTTTTCTCACTCTGCTTGTTGGGCAAGTTCTGTGGATAAAGTAATTTTCCTGAGTTGTTTAGTCACAGGAGAATTCAGGAAAAATCTAGACACTGCTCAGGTAATACATCCAACCATATAGGATTTGTGGGCCTCTTTTAGGAAGTAGTTGGGATCTTCTCCATCAAGGTATGTAGAGAGGACTCATCATTCTTCAGTATCGTAATTTTGGTGACCTATGGGAGATCATTCTGGAGTTCTGGAGTTCTTTACACTATATTTTGCCCTGTTACCTGCATGGGAAAAATATAGGTCCATAGACTGATCGAGTTTCTCATCAATCTCAACTGTCTTCTTCTTCCAATCAATCTTCAAGTTCATGGCCTTCAACCAGGGATGTCCAAGGATAACATTATTGTGTCCACAGTGAATGACATGGAGGAGGAGTTTTTGCATGATAGTACCAATATGGGCAAAGATGGTGGTAGTGAACTTAACCATGCCATTTTTGTTATCTGAGTGATCAGCATTTCATATCTTGAAGGGGCATTGGAGTTGGTCCAAAGGGAGTTTGTGTTTTCAGACAAAGTCCCAATCAATACAGGAAATTTCAGCACCACTATTGATGAGGGCAGTGATGTCGATGACTTTTAGGGTGCTCGAGAGATCAATGATTTGAGTGGCAAGATGAACAGATGCATAACTCGAATTGTCTAAAAGTACAGGAGCAATCATTTTACAAGAAAAAGGGGAGACTTGCATTGAAGGAGTATCCCCATTCAAAAACCCTTTTGGTTCTTGTAGATGTTTGCCATAAAGGCCATGTTTTCTTCATCATCTTCTACCTCTTCTAACCTCAGTAATTCTTCGTCATCTTCCTCCCTTGTCACCTTTCGCACCTTCCTTTCTTCTGTCTTCTTTGGCAGTAGAGGCCAACAGCCAGTCCCATTCTTCTTGGGGCAGTTACATGCCAAATGACCATGTTCTCTGCAATTGAAGCAATTTCCTTTGTGGCAGTATTCATCTCACTGGGAAGACGAGAGTTGAATGGCATCAACATCTATAGCATTGGGGTCGTGAGGAGGGGCAGAATAGCAAGGTCTGGATTGATAGGCAGGGGTAGAAGGGCCAAACATGGAAGGTCAGTTATTGAAGGATGAAGCAATGTCTTGTTGGTTTCTAAAATGAATCGCTTTTGCAATCCATGTCGTGATGTCCATGGGGACTGTTTCCATCGCATAAATACAGGTTTGGAGGACCAGATGGAGCCCTTTTGTGAAGAAATTGATCAGTATCATCTGATCAGTAATTCCAGAGTCATTGCAGTAGATTGAAAACTCTGCAATATAATCCTCTAGTAACCAGACAGTGTGCTTATCCTTGGTCATCATCAGGTTCTGCAGCTTTCCCAGGGCTGCGATTTTTGTTTCCTTTGTCTAGAAGGTTTTCTCAAATAAATTGAGGAAATCAGCATACTCCCCAAAGGAGGGCAGTGAAGCGGCCAGTTTTTCTTTTCAGAAGGACATAGCCCAACCAAGGGCAGTGCCCTTCTTCATATAAGAGAGGGTGTAGCCGATTCATTTTTTGTTGATATCATATAGTGTTTCATTGATTAGGAGACACATCTTGACTGAAAGCAGCCATGCTTCAGCCTTGTTGTAGCTACCATCAAAGTCATCAGGAGCACCAATCTTCAGTTCCATTGCCTTAGGAGTGGAGGACATAGTAGGAGTGGTTACAGCAGGAGAAGGAGTGAGTTTAGAGGGTCAAGGGGTAGATAAGGTTGGGAGAATAGGATGGAAAGACAGAGAAGCTGCAGGTCTAGAAGGTGCTGCTGTAACGGGAGAAGGTTCAGGGGATGCTTCTCTAGATGGAAAAAGAAGGGCAAATGGATGGGAAGAAGGGGTTCTAGGTGGTCCTTCAGATGGATTGGGGGTTGTAGATCATGAGGAGTCCAATGGGACTACCTCTTCAGATCCTGAATCAGGGGTGGGTTCATTTCTGGGTTCCCAGATGCCAACACATGGTAGCACAGGTCTGGAAGGAATTTTGGATCAGGGGGACTGCAACAGTGAGGGATGCAGGTTGTCATTTCAAGGGGTCGGGATGGGGCCGCAACAACAATGGAGTGGGTCGAGGAGGAAGCTAGATCTTTTGTTATGCTTGGTCCAGGTAGGAACAAACATAGACTCAAAAAAAAAGCAAAGATCAGCTCAACAGTACAACAGCCAGAGAGACTACCTTCACAGAAGGATTTGTATCAGTGAAGCAGAGGCAAAGGTTCAACAATGCAAGTTCCAATGTGTTCACAAGAGAAGAGAGTAGAATCAAGTCTCAAGTAGATCTAGCTTAAAGTACAAGTGGGACTATTGAGGGTTTAAATAATAGTACAAATGGTGCACAGACCAAGTCAAGAGAGGAAATAAAGACATTGTATGAGTGGAGGAATAAAGCCTATTGGGCAAAGGGGAATCATACGATGTTAGAAATACATGAAAGGAAAAGGAAGTCCATGTTGGAATGGACAAACACCTAATCAAGATGAGTAAGCATAGGAGAAGGAAAAGGGAAGATCCATGTTGGAATAGATCATGACAAATGCATAATGATAAGTAAATGCATCGCAGTAAACTAAGGGAAAGGTAAAAGAAAAAGAAGATAAAGAGAAAAGTCATAACACTAGGCCTGCTGGTCTGAATACCTCTTGCAATTCAACCTCTCCATCAACTACATACCTGGAGACCACAACATCACTGCAGATGCACTAAGCTGTACACAGCTCCCCCCAAGTCCTGAGGAACTATACTCCACCTCCACTGCTGCCCTCACCATTCAAACCAATCCACCACCCACCCATTCTGCTACCCCAGCACTGACCACCCCTCACACTTCAACAACCACATCCCTCTGAATTGAACTCAACAAACAACTAACACTCAACATCTTGCAGGGTTATACAAATGACCCATATTGCAAGAATCTGTTCTCCCTACTCAACTCCTTTCCCAGCCTCAAGGAACACAATAGTCTCCTCTTCCTCTCTGACCAGTTGGTTGTTCCACACATCACCAAACTCAGAGACTACATCTTCCATCTCGCCCACAACACCCTTGGCCACTTTGGCACCAGCAAATCATATGCTGCACCCCATAATTCTTTTTTACTGGCCCTGAATGAAAGCTGACCTCATCACAGCATATCTTCTCTCCTGTCCTGAGTACATGCACAATAAACATCTCCACACATGCCCTACTGGACCTCTCCACCCACTTCTAGTGCCTGACAACTGTGGCAACTCTATCATCACCGATTTCATTGGCCCACTTCCACCTAATGATGGCTATAACACAATTATCTCCATCACTGACCACCTCCATGCTGACTTATGCCTCATACCCTGCAGAGACAACCTAACTGCCCAGGAACTCACTGAATTATTCTTCAACCATTGGTACTGTGAAAATGGCCTGCCTCTCAAGGTTATCTCAGATCACAATAAGCTATTCCTTTCAAAATTTTGGCATGTACTTTACAAGCTGACTGGCATCAAACTTAAGCTCTTGACCACCTACCATCTCCAATCAGATGACATCAGTGAATGCACCAACAAAATAGTCATACAAGCCCTCTGTTTCTTCATGGACCACCACCAAAAGGCTGGACAAAAGCACTCTCTTGCATCTGTTTCAATATCATGAATACCATCAATGAAAGCATGAACTATTCACCATTCCAGCTCCATCTCAGCTGCTCACTGTGCCTCCTTTCCTCCTTCTTGCCCTCACCATAGACACTGGACACTGACAATGTAATCACTGCCAACCTCTTTGCCCAGGTCCACCAACATACCAATGATGCTCATGATAATCTCCTCTTCACCAAGACTACCCAAGCCATCAAGGCCAACATCCACCAGAACTCTGACCCCACCTTCATAGTGGGCAACCAAGTCCTCCTCTCTACCCACAACTGGCACCACAACTACATCAACTGCAGTGACAAACACATCACCAAGTTCATGCCATGTTATGACAAACCATACCACATAACACAAGCCTGCCCCAAGACCTCCACCTACACTCTCAACTTGCCTCCCACAGCATGCATACATCCTACCTTCCTGTCAAACTGGTCAAACTCAGTGGGTCAGAACTATACACAAAGGAGGTGGAGCTACTCCAAAACACTCCAGAGTAGTTGGTTGGACAGGACTTGGCTTCACCTTATGTGGTGCGCCCTTACAGCGGATCCAGTGTCCTGAATTTCAGAGGGTCAGAGGTCAGAAGTAGTTGCTCAACGACTGAGGGAGAGAGAGAGAGTCAGATGAGGATTAAGACAGAGTGTGCAGAAGTTTGATCAAGAAGTTTAGTTGATATTCAAACTAAGGAAATACAACAGAGAGTTACAAGACTTATATATGGAGGAGAAGTCAGAGTATAGAATATGAAACATCAGAGTAAAGAATATGAAACATTGGAATGGTACAGGTGTTGCAAAGGAATAGACAGACAGACAGAAGATGACAGATGTAATAAGGGAACGTCAGATGTGATGGACAAACAACAGAACAACAAATGGAAACAGGAGAATGTCAGGTGTCAGAAATAAAGGTTTCAGTATCATAAGTCCAAGGCAAAAGAACAACAGGGAATATGAAATAAGAATCGGAAATACGAATGGAGAATATTCCAGAAATACAGGAGTTGGACTTGCACTCAGGATATGACAGTATCTCTCTCTTAGGCCTAAACTCCTGAAGGCCAAAAACGCATATCATGGGACTTCATTTATCCAAGCAGAGTTAGAAAAATATCTGTGAGGATAAAAGGCCAGGCTCAAGCAGAAACACATCTTCAACCTCAACTATGACCACCATGTCCAACATCACCAATATCACAGAGTGGGACAATGAGTGTCTTGCAGAGAACTATGCTGATGATGATGACCTCTGGAATGCGAAGGCTGATGAGCAGAGATGACATGCAAGAGCAAAGAGAGAAGAGTGGCAAGACAAGATGGAGGAAGGGGAAGAGGAAAAGGAAGAGGAAGAGTCAACAAGGGTAGGCGGAGAAATTGCCCAGGTCATCCTCCAGGTGGGGAGTGCCCTGCAGCATCAGCTATGCATCACAAACCGGCTGCTGAGGCAGCTGGTGGAATTGAAGGCAACAGAGGTGTATCAGAAAGAGAAGGATGAAGGGCACAAGGAGTGGGATGGGGAGAGTTCAGAGTTGGCAAGGGAAATTGAGGATTTGGCAGAGGAAGCAGCTGGAGAGGAAGGAGTAGGGGATGCGGAAGGTGATGTAGAGTAGTCCTTGCCTTCCTGTAACTAAAGTATCAAATTCAGAATAACACAGAGTTAAGCAGAAATTGGACCGGGTTTGGTGGGATAGCAAAGATGAAACTCTTTGACAAGTTCCAATGCATGGCCAAGTTCGTGGCTAATAGCCAGGATGTCTCTTTGTCAGTACCCTCATAACCAGACCAGTGAACAAGATACAATAATTTGCAATTTCTTCATCGCTGATCTATCTTCGAGTCCAAAATCTCAGAGATCTCATACTTGGGTTCACTGTCAACTTCAACAGGAGGCAGAGGTGACTGAATGCGATTCAGGATCATGTTGGATACAGTGGGTTCTAACTGGGAAACATAGAAGACCAGATGTACAGACTTCATATTTTCTGGAAGTCAGAGCATGAAGGAAAGGCTACCAGCTTGCGTGATAATGGTGTAAGGACCTAAGTTCTTCTCAGAGAGTTTTTTAGACAGGCATGTAGAGCAGAAGTACTTAGCCTTGACAAAGGCCTGATCACCAACCTTAAAGTCTGGTGCAGGAGTCCATTTGGCATCAGCAGGTCCTTGGTAGCACTGCTGTGCAGTGGCTATTTCATCATGAAGGAAAACATGGAGGGAGTCAAGGTCAATGGAGTATTCTCAAGCTCAGGCAGAGGTAAGATCTCGCTCAGGGTAGATGGTGAGGTTGGGATGGTAACCTTTATTAGCAAAGAATGGGGAGACACCTGTAGTAGCATTCGGAGCATTGTTGTAAGCAAATTCCACAAGGGGCAGGAGTTCTGACCAATTGTCCTGCTAGTAGTTGCAATAAATCTGAAGATACTGTTCCAGGGTCTGGTTTATGTGCTCGGTTTGGCCATCACCCTCAGGATGATATCCAGAGGTGAAGTGGAGTTGGATGTCGAGAGCCTTGCCCAGAGAGCAGAAGAAATGGGATACAAATTCTGAGCCTCAATCTGAGGTAATGTGTGAGGGGACTCCATGCTTTGAAAAGACATATAGAAGGAAGAGTTTAGCTAACTCTGGAGAGGTTACCTTGTCGTCAGCTGGAATGAAGATGCACTGCTTAGACAAGCAATCTACAATGACTAGGATTGCAGTATGACCAGAAGAAGCAGAGAGCTGCTTGATGAAGTCCATAGAGATGGAGTTCCAAGGCTTCTCAGGAATAGGGAGTTGCTTCAGGAAACCATAGGGCTTATGTCAAGGGACCTTGGTGTAGGCACAGGAGGTACAGGAAGAGACATACTCCTTTACAAAAGCCTGGATACCTGGCCAGGTATATTCTCGGCATATCAGCTCCAGGGTCCGATTTTGTCCAAAATATCCAGAGAGCAGATGGTCATGCTTGTACCATAGGACTCTTAGGTGAAGATCATTGGTGTCAGGGACATATATGTGATCATCTAAGCATAAAAAGCCTTCAGAATCAACAGACCAGCGAGAGTCAGGGGGAACAGGAGTGGACAAGTGGACAGACACTAAAGGATCTGAGAGAAGAGTGGACAGGATATCATTATGCAGGGACTCAATGTCAAACAATGTACTAGCCTGGAGAACTGGAGTTGCAAGACTGGTTGCCTTGAGGAATGAAGTGAGCTGTTCCTGCATAAAAACAGGACAGAAATTCTGAGGATTGACCTGAGCGTAGTCCCTATCCCCCTCTTTGGGATAGATGTCCCAGCATCTAGTGAGAGAGTTGGGTTTCACATCCAGGCGTCCAGGGTGAAAACAAATGACTATATTGAACTGAGAGAGAAATTCCGACCACCAGGCTTGATGCCAGGTGAGGAGTTTACTGGTAGCAAAGTATTCCAGGTTCTTATGGTCAGTCATCACATTGATTAGAGTACCAGAACCTTCAAGGTAATATCACCAAGCCCGGAAGGGCTCATGAATAGCAAGCAATTCCTTATCGTAGATATCACAGTTAAGTTCTGGAGTGGAGAGGGTGCAGGAATAGAAAGTGACAGGGCAAATTTCATTGTCCAGACAACAGATGGAGAGGATACCAGCAATGGCATAATCAGAAGCATCAGTCTCAATGATGAGAGGGGAGTCAGGCACCCAGTGGGTAAGGATGGGAGTGGAAGTGAAGGCTTCCTTGAGGCATTGGAAAGCTGAACAGCAAGTGTTGTCAAACTTCCATGGGGAACCCTTGCGAGTGAGACAAGTGAGTAGGATGACCAGTCCAGAGTAATCAGCAATGAACCGATGGTAGAAGTTAGCGAAGCCAAGAAAGGATTGAATATCTCAGACTTTCCTGGGTTCTGGCCAGTCAAGAATGGCCTTCATCTTGTCTGGCAACATAGAAAGACTGGATGGAGAGAGCCAGTAACTGAGATACCCGATAGACTCAGTATGGAATTCACACTTCTCAGGTTTGGCATAAAGACTGTGTTTCCAGAGATACTGGAGAACCTCCTGGACATATTCCTTGTGCTTCCTATGGTCCTCAGAGAAAATAAGGATATCATCAAGGTAGACGAAAACAGAAACATTGAGAAGATCAGTGAAGATCAAATTAATGAACCATTGGAAGGCTGCTGGAGAATTGGTGAGACTGAATAGCATAACTAGCCATTCATAAGAGCCATAGCACATCCAGAAAGATGTCTTCCATTTGTCACCCTCAGCAATACAAACCAGATGGTAGGCATATTGGAGGTTGAGTTTGGTGTAGATGCAAGCATGACTTGGAGTATCCAGCAGGTCAGAAATACATGGAAGTGGATATGAATCTTTCTTCATGATCTTGTTGAGGCCATGGAAGTCAACACAGAGGTAGAGTGAACTGTCCTTCTTGCGGACAAAGAGCATGAGGGCTACATGAGCAGAAGAGGAAGGGCATATGAAGCCCATTGAAAGATGTTCATCAAGGAAAGCTCAGAGTGACTCCAACTCAGAGGGGCTCAAAGAGTATGTTATACCAATCAGAGGAGAGGCTCCTTCTTCCAGATCAATCTTAAGGTCAAAATCGCAATGCAGAGCAAGCTTAGAGGCTTTGCTCTTGCTAAAGACATCAGCAAAGTCATGGTATTCCAGAGGCACTCCAGAGAGATCAACTGAGTCAGGATTAGCAGAAGTGGAACGGAGTTTGCTCTCTTGAGGACAGAGTGAAAGAGAAAACTATACTGAGCCTTCAAGATGACAGGCAAGCGCAAAGGCTGGGATGCTGACAAGCGCAATCTGTGGAGCCTTGCAGTCAGAGAATCGCAGTGTATCTGGTGGAGCAGAGTTAGCCAGAGGAACAAATTCTGGCAGCTGAGGGGTTGAGCTTGGAGGAGCTGGCCCAGGATGCTGTAGTGTTTGGAACAAGATACTGCTCAAAGCCCAGTCAATCAGCAGATTGTAGCAGGTAAGCCAGTGGTGTCCTAGAACAAGTGAGCAAGAACTGTCTAGTGAAGTGACATAAAAAGTCGTCAGAGTGATATCACCAGAAGAAAATCAAATGGAAAGATCTATTGCCTGAGTAATCATAGAATTGGAAGTACCATTGAACAATTGGAGTGAAAGCAGAGAAACAGAATATGTAGAAAGTTCATGTTTACTGACAAAAGATGAATCGATAAAACAATCGGAGGAACCAGAATCTATCAATGTAGGAAAAGGAGGTATATTGTAAGAAACTAAGGTAACAGAATGCATGAGTGATTTTGGATCTAAAAGAGTAGACATATTGAGATGAAGCTCCTTGGGTGCATGGGAAGGATCAATGCAACCTCCAGTCTGTGTGGAGTCTCAGAGATTGTGGACTATTTTTTTGCCTCAGAGGAGGCCCCTGGTTTGGTTTCTGGAGGGGTGGTCTTGGAGGCATATGTCTTAGCTGCCCATGAAGAGGACTTTGGGCAGTCCTTAGTGACATGTCCTGCCTGACCACAAAACATGCAGAGTTTATTTTTGAATCAGTGCTTGCACTCAGCCACAGTAAGTTTACTGTCCTTTCCAAGCTTTGTGTTGGATTAGCAAGTGGGCACACAGCCACAGGGCCGATCGGCATTAACAGTCATCACACTTCTCGTGAGCGTACATGTTTTCCACCCGACCCTTTTTCTACCTCTTTTGTAGTGTACTGTCAAACTACTCGAACTCGCCCGTATATAAGTGCATCGTATGTAGACGAGCACCTCAGTCCACCATATCACGCGACTGAGGTGAGCTCTCCGTAGTAGTACCTTTTCATATCTCGTACTAACCCGTACCTAGTTGTGCGCTAGGTGATTATATAATACTAGTCCGCCGTATCACGCGACTGAGTTGTGCGCTAGCAATCCAACAGGTTATGAGCCCTGCGCTCGTAGATTGAATCAAGAATCTAGTTAAACTCACTGTCGCTGATATGTCCGCCATCATTCCTGTCATTACTGATACCCTCCCGAGCAACGTTCCCAAGCTTGATGTTGGGGGAACCAATTGGGCGATCTTTTCTTTCCGTTTTCAGGTAGCTGTTGAGGCTAAGGACTTGTGGGGTCACTTTGATGGCTCTGACGCCAAGCCGAACTATTCCGAGGCGACTATGACGCCAGATGAGGCTACCGAGGTTAGGAAATGGACGAAGGATGAAAGAATGGCGAAGCACCTGCTTACCCAGCGCATTCCGGACTCAACTGCGCTGCGGGTCTACAAGAAAACGTCTGTAATGGAGATGTGGAATGCGATCACGAAAGAATATACTGAGAAAGGGGCTTACGCGCAAACGGACCTGCGAGCCCAGTTTCTGGAGTCGCGATTACCAAAAGGGGGCGATGTCCGCGAATTTCTGGATGGACTGTGGACGAAGCGAGAAGAGTTAGCTGCTGTAGGAGTCGAGATTGACGAGAGAGATTACCGCTCAACGATCATAAAGTCTCTCCCCGATCCCCTTGCTAACTTCGCCTCGAGTCAACTCACCGCTGCACGACTGTTCAGCACGTCGAAGACGCTGGACCCCGACCTTTTAATCTCCATCATTGCCGAGGAAGCAGATCGCCAGAGGGCAAAGAACTCCTCCCGGATGGACAGAAGGGACCGTGATCAAGATCGCGACAAGGCCATGTCTGTGCATTCGTCAGGATTTTCTCGAGGACGCGAGAAAGGACAACATACCGATAGGGGGCAGGGCAAGCGAAGCCCGCCAGGGTGCTGGGAACGCGGCTCGACAGAGCATCTCGCCGCATGGCACAAAAAAGAGAAAAGCGGAGACAAGAGACCTACCGCTGACGAGGTGAACGCCGCAGATGGAGATAGCGACTTCGACGACGGCGTGTTCGCTGTTTTCGAGGAGTCGGGTAACGAAGAGTTGCCTGGACTGTTACCTACCGAATCGGATGACGAGAACGACGCCGACCAGAGCGATTGGTTCTCGGTGACCGATGAAGATGTACTTGCTGATGTTTGGGACCTGGAGGAAGCACGAGCGCTGAGAGCCGAGGACGAGACGTCCGTCGACTGCGCTAACCCTGCCGAGGACCCTGAGGACGTCGCGACGCAAGTGAACGATAATCCGGATGTGCCGCTCGAGTTGAGAGCTGGCTGGGAAATCCGAGAGGCCGAGGAAATGGCCGGGATTGCAGGCGGAGAGGGCGAGAAGGCTGAAGAGCGGAAAGGGCAAGAGGCTGGGGCAGCAGAGAGTCTAGGCGAGGGAGCCAGGGACGAAAGCGCCGCCAGCGAGAACCCCACCGCGCGAGCCAGCCGAGAAGACAGCGGTGATGACGATATCAGCCGCGCGTACACGCCGCTCAGAGAACCC
>JBBPKB010000629.1:0-11851 GCA_038089035.1 Boletellus dicymbophilus
CCTTACCGTGCTCGCTGCAGTACAGATGAAAATGGCCATTTTTTTTCTTTTAGAGTGCGATCAAGCGTGGATTGAAAACGCTCTTACAGCGATTCGATTCCACGACGGCGCTTGTACTTAATGTTTACTGGTACTTATGCGGTGTTAACGTTATGAAACCTGGTGACCGACTTGGAATCAAAGTTTGATTAGGCCAAGTCACCACCGAGCACGTTTGCAAAATCACTGTGCCTGCTGACTGTGCCCTACTATTTTTGCTCTGGCTGCTGCTTTCTCAGCGCCGGAGTCAATACTATGTACGTATAAGAGATGGTCGATAACTGTATTCGTTGGAGTTGTCTCATCGATCGATATAGTCTACTCTGTCAAAATGACATCCATTGGCACACTCTGGGGTGATGACTGGCAACCACAGACTAGAGTCGTACGTGACAGCATACCATTTCAAATAGAAGCTAGTCTAATTTGTGTTGTGCTGCCGCAGATACTAAGTGTTGCAGCCCTCAATGGGTTAAAGCTCGAATTCCCACCATTTTCGCTTAGAAACAGACCCGACGAGTTCACAAGCAAGTTCCTCTACGGCAAAATTCCTACGTTCGAGAGCAAGGATGGGTTCCAGGTGGTCGAGGGCGCTCCGATCGCCCGCTACTGTAAGTCGCCCAAGCGAAATCGGGAGATCGGTTACTATCGATTGACTTCTTATAGTGAGTAAGATCGGGAACAAAGTCAACCTGGTGGGCTCTAACGCGCAGGAGGCTGCGATTATCAACCAATGGGTACACTTCGCGGAATCCGAGATCCACATACCGAACCACGGCGTTAAGGACACATTGGACGGCAACTATATATACTCTCGACCAGTGAGGGTTTGAATTGCCACCGATAGCGGGCCAGGTTTTTCTGAAGCGCTCATGGCAGATGCTTGATAACTACCATAGTCAAGTTATTCGTGCGCTCACGTATCTCGAGTCGTATCTTTCCACTAGGCCCTCAGGCTATGTGGCTTTGGACACTCTGACCCTTGCCGATTTGTTTGTGGCTGGCGCATCTTTCTTTGCTTCCCGTTTTTCGCTTGGATCTGCTGAACGTGCACAGTACCCACATATTTTTGCTCATTATACAAGGGTGACTGAGGATGAGAGGTATAAACAGTACTGGGGTACAAAGTTGTTCGCGGACGTCCGACCCGTTGAGCCACTTTACAAGTGAACTGATGGTGTTCCACGGTTAGCCTCATGACGGCGGTAGTTAAGATGGTTATGTACTAGTAGTAGTTACTCGAGTGTCACACTCTTTGATCGGATTGTTCAATCTAGAGCGATTGAACGGCTCACAGTTTCTGCCGCATTGAAAAGCAGGAGCTACTTGAGGAGAATATCATGGTAAATACATTTTACGGCGAGCGCTGGCCTAGTGCAATTGACCGGAAAAGGAAAACCAAACCACACGCGCGGAACTTTGTATGTACAACAAGACCCTTCGAGCAGTCCTGGACCCTCATATCGACGTAAATAAATACAGATTCTGATACAAACTGTGGTGAGTTACGTTCTTTTTTTTTACCCATCTAGAGTTGTCACAATGTCAGGGTCTCATATAAATACTCCTTTTTAGGTACCCTCGCGGTGGGCTTAGATGTTGTTGATTCGCAGGCACTCAACTTACTAAGTTGCGGGTCCAATTGATAGTCATGAGAACGCGTTCCATCAAGTGGTTGACTCAGCACGGAGCAGGTGATCGTAATAGCATCGGGATAAGGGTAACTTCGTCCAGTATTTTGGCTCCTACATGTATTTATGTTTAGAATAGAGTTCTGGTGTCCAAATTTCCCCACCACTTGACATTGGAGTTACCCGATAGTATTAAATGGTCCCGGATTGCTGGCTGATTTTCCTGGGTATAAAATGGGCTTTCGGATTCTACGCTAGTACTTCCAATACTGTTACTTGTCTCAGTACTATCTAGCGCCACTTCCACCGCCTGAGCGTTGAAATGTCTCCGATTATCGGCACACTCTGGGGAGACGCAAGTCAGCGTCAGACCAAAGTCGTGCGTCACGAAATAACCATTATTTTGAATATGTGAAGCTAACGTGTTTCACCAAGATTCTCAGTGTTGCAGCTCTCAATGGGCTTGAGCTCGAGCAACCCGCTTGGTCGTTCCAGAATAAACCTGCTGATTTTACGTCCAAGTTTCCCTACGGGAAGATTCCTGCTTTCGAGGGCAATGATGGATTCAAATTGATCGAAGGCGCCCCAATTGCCGAGTATCGTGAGTGACACAAGGTTTGTTTGGTTGGAACAATGGATGTACGCTGATCGATATCATCTGTCTCAGTGAGCAGCATCGGGACCAGAGTGGACCTATTGGGACGGAATGCGCGTGATGCCGCGATCGTCGATCAATGGGTGCACTTTGCTGAACATGAAATCGGCGCGCCAACGTATGCAATCGTAGGTCAAATCTTCGGTTTCGGTGGGCCTTTCGTACGCGAGGTGAGCCTAAACGAGGTTACCAGCGAGATAATTTACGATCATGAGGTTCCTTATGGCAGATGTTCGATAAATACACTGAACAACTTGTTCGCTCGCTGAAGTACCTTGAGTCATCTCTTGCGAACCGTACTACCGGTTACCTGGCACTGGAGACTCTGACACTGGCCGACCTGGTTGTGGCAGGCACGATTTACAATGCAGCGCGAGTCGCCCTCGGATCCGCTGAACGCGCACAGTACCCTCAAATTTTTGCTCATTACGCGAAAGTGACAGGCGATGAGAGGGTGAAACAGTATTGGAGCACGGAGGGATTTACGGAAGTTCGATTCACTGAGCCTACGAAGTACCCGGGGTCCTAAAGATGTTCGTGTAAGTAATTGAATGTGTTTGAGTAGGAAAGTGGCAGAGAATCCCATGCTAAGCCCAATTTGCGACAATATTGTAATAATTTCGATGCTTGGCGCTTAGTAGAAATTGCTATATGTGACTCGAGATGGTCACTACTGACATGAGCCAAACGCGCTTATCGATGCGATGACCTATTGGACTCTAACGCCAAGATCGTCGTAGTTTGATCACGTGCATGATTTTTGCCACCAAAATTTTTTAGCCCAAACATACGCTGAGTATGACGTCGACGATGACGTCAATCATGATCGTGTTCCTCCATCTGACGCGTTTCAGCTCGTCTGTCTTTCAATTCCAACGCTCGTGAGGGTTTTTCCGGCCTGGGATCACTAATCCTGCGCAGACTCCCTGGTAATTTTTCTCAACGGTGCGCGTGTATATATTTACGGCAACTTGCTGCACTCTTGCTGACGGAGAATGCGGTCGAGTTGACTCAGCCGCGTAGTCGAATGACCAATTACTACGCCACTGTCTGGGATTGCTGACAGCTTTCTCTCGTTTGGACCAATCCAGGGTAATATAACAAACGTTTAAAAGGACCCGTCTTAGAGCAGCAGTCCGCATCGTTTACAACGTCCTTGCCTGCGTCGTGATATGTCTCAAGTTGTCGGTACACTGTGGGGTAGCGTTCGTCAACGCCAGACCAAAGTCGTGCGTCACAAGCAACCATTACTTCTAGTATGTGAAGTTAACTTGTCGTTTCCTGAAGATTCTCAGTGTCGCGGCTCTCAATGGGTTCGAGCTCAATCAACCAGAATGGTCCTTCAAGGATAAACCTGCCGATTTTACTTCCAAGTTCCCCTATGGGAAGATCCCTGCATTTGAGGGCAAGGATGGATTCAAGCTAATCGAAGGCACCACAATCGCCCGATACCGTGAGCATCCCATACTTTGTTCAATTGAAACGGTCGCGTTAGACTGCCGCAGTGAGCAGCATTGGAACCAAAGTGGACTTGCTGGGTTCCAATGCGAAGGATGCCGCGATTGTCGACCAGTGGGTGCACTTTGCTGAGCACGAGATCGGCGCGCCTACGCAAAACATTGCGGGCCTCGTATACGGCTTCCAGACGCCTTTCAGTCGGGAGGTAATGAGACGGGATCACCGTTGACTTGAAAAGGCTGATGCACCCATAGATGCTCGATCAAAATACGGAGCGCCTCGTTCGGGCGCTGAAGTATCTCGAGTCGTATCTTGCGACCCGTCCTTCCGGTTATGTTGCTTTGGACGCTTTGACATTTGCCGACTTTGTTCTTGCTAGCACGATTTTCAGTGCCGCGAATTTTTCACTCGGAATCACTGAACGCGCTGAATACCCACATATCTTTGCACATTATGCAAAGGTGACTGGAGACGAGAGGGTGAAACAGTATTGGGGAACAGAGGGATTCTTGGATGCTCGAATCACCGAGCCGAAGGAAAGACCTTACTAGTATCGGGACTGATGTCGGAGCATGTATAAGAGATACTGAGTGAATGTATGGTGTCTGCTGAATAGCCCCTGATAGGGGGAACGTGACGGACGCGTGACACAGCGCCCCCAGTCGCATTCATGTCGAGTCTCAACAAGCTTGCTATCAGAGGAATTCGTTCCTTTGACGACAAACAAGTTTCTGTCATCGAGTTTTTCTCTCCCGTCACTGTCATCGTAGGGCACAATGGCAGTGGCAAGACCACAGTCATCGAGTGTCTCAAGTACGCCACGACCGGCGATCAGCCACCCAACACCCGCGGCGGCGCGTTTGTGCACGACCCGAAGATGGCAAACGAGAAAGAGGTCAAGGCGCAGGTCAAGTTGCGGTTTCACGCTGCGAACGGACAGCGAATGCTCGTCGTTAGGAACTTGTCGGTGACTACAAAGAAGACGGGACTTACGATGAAGACGCTGGAGAGCATTCTCGGATTGGCGGATAGTAATGCAGAAAAGGGTGGAAAGGTGTGTGGTTTTCCTTGGCTTGACCGGACGGCACGAGTACGCCCTGTTGACTTGGGGGAATGTGACAGAGAGGGGTGATTTCGACAAAGTGTGCTGAGATGGATGCTGAGATACCTCACTTGCTGGGCGTGTCCAAGTCGGTGCTTGAGAACGTTATTTTCTGTCACCAGGAAGATTCGTGGTGGCCACTTGCGGAACCTGCTGCCCTGAAGAAGAAATTTGACGACATCTTTGAAGCGACGAGGCACGTTCACTTGATTTTTGTGTGGTGGTTTGCCTTATAAATGACGTATTGCAGGTATACTAAAGCCCTCGACTCTATCAAAGCGCTCCGCAAAGATCGCGTCGCAGACCTTAAGGCAGACAAAGAACGCCTCGATTCCCTCTCTAAAGAAAAGTCTCATGCGGACAAACTTCGCGCACGCGTCGACGATCTCAATAATGTCATCACGTCCAAACAACTCAAATACGAGGAATGCAAGGCACAGTATGAAGAACTTGTCAAGAACAACGCGCGTTTCTACGAGTCTGCAACTAAGTTCCGAGAAGTATATGTAAAGGTCGAGAATTTGCAACAGAAGAAGGAACACTATCAGCAAGAGCTCTCAGAAACTCGGGATACCGTTGAGGAGATTGAAGGTGGGGATATCGCCAATACCACTCAAAGGTCAGATTATAATTATTGGAATAGGTTCCGACGAGGAGCTGCTGTCTCGTTTGCGAAACTTCGACGAAAACATAGCAAAGCAGAAGCAGGATCGGCGTCGGCACGAGTCGGAACGTCAGGATCTCGAAGACCAGCTTGCAAGGGCACGTCGCACACATGTCACACTTGTCAATGAACACGGAGAGCTGGCTGCAGAGGCTAAGGCATGAACTGGTCTTTGCACTGAATACATTCTCAACATCCATGCTTTATGTTACAGGCGCATGACCGTCGTTTGACCGAACGCGAAGAACTCATCCGAGAGATTAGCGACAAATATAATATCAAAGGCTATGGCCACAGTCCCCTTGAGCGTGACAAAGTCAACGAATTCATCCATCGACTGAGTGATTTTCAGCGTAAGCAGCATTCCGAGTTCGACAAGCTTCAGAACGAGATCCGCGCCAAGAACGACGTGTTCAATCGAAAATCGAGGCAGCTTCACACAGAGTTGGAAAGCTTGAAGATGCAGCGGAGTAATGCTAGAGAGCAGATCGTCAGGTCTCGTTATTTTTGCTGCTTTTGGTTGCTAACCCTGGTTTGTTTTTTTTGCGACAGAGAGAAAAACAAGAAGCAATATCGAAAGCTGAAGTGGCAGTCGAGACGATGCAGGGACTTTCGTCGGAGCTACGGACGCTGTCTGTGGACATCGAAGAGAAGAAGCAACGACTCGAAAAGGTCAAGAGGGACATCAAGGAAGCCAAATTTGAGGAACGTTTAAACGACCGGGTCACTAAAGCGAGGGTGATGGAGGACAAGCGAGACAACTTGAATGCAGAACTCAGAGGACTAAGTCTGCAGGCGGATGCAAGAGCTAGACTAGACTTGAAACGCGCGGAAATGCGGAACAGGACACTTGAAGTTCAGAACACGTGCGTATCCCCATCAGAAAGAATCAAATGATTTGGGTTGATGTTGAGGGATGTACAGTCTTGAGATGTGTAATCCCAAGTTTAGAAAGTTGGTTGGGAAAGATGTTCGCGCTGAGAATATGGAACGCGATATCGATCGCATTTCAAGGTGTGTATTGTCACTTGTGTGATACCGTTGCTTATCGTACATACAGGGACAAAGAACTTGAGCTCGTGGAAGCAGAGAGCGAACTGGCGACATTTAACAAAACGCTGCAGAGTGCTGAGACGACCCTGTCACAGGCAAAATCGCAACTAAAAACGAAACAAGACGAACTGAAACGTACGCTACTCTTGTCCTTTTAGCTATTACCATTATTGACACGATTCTGATGCGCTATGAGATTTCGAGAAAGTGTTAAAAGAGGGTATTCAGGGAGGTGTCCCACTGAACGAGGCACTCGAGGAAGCACGGCGATATGTTGCAGATCTTACTAGGCGCGTATTCATAGCAATACTCTTTTCTCCCCTGTTTGATCCATGTATTCTCTCCCAAATAGCGAAACAAGCGGTAAAGCCGGAATGGTGGAGGTGTATCAGACTTTTCTCAAAGTTGGCAAAACGAAGAAAACTTGCCAAGCTTGTAATCGACACATGAATGACAGGGAACTTGCCGTCTTTGAGAAATACGTACGTCTGATTATATTTTTGGTGTCTTGCTGAAAAGTGATCTTTTTGTTGTTGCATGTAGCTCAAAGAGCAAATCAGAAAAAACTCGCCCGAAGTTTTGGAGGAAGAGTCAAACCAGCTCAAAGAGTGGCAAGCCGAGTCGTCCCGACTGGAAGATTTCTTGCCATACCAAGCGTCGAGGGATCGATTGAGAAACGGTGAGATTCCAGCTTTAGAAAAGCAAATCAAGACCGCAGAGTCAGAAATACCTTCTGCGAGCGAGCAATGCGAACAAGTGCGTGATTCGTAGGCCTTAACGACCCTGAAAGTCCCACTTGCTAACTGAGTGCTTGTTGTCGTTTGTAAGGCGGCCCAAAAGGTCAACGACATCAAAAAGGACATACGGGATATCACTACGCTGAAGCAACATGCTGTTACGATCACGAAGAACCAGTCCGAAATTGAACGGCTCAAGAATGAAGTTGCAAATTTGGAAGAGGAATTGAGTTCGACCGGCACTTCCAAGACAGCCGACGATGTCCAGACTGAGCTAGATGCCCTCTCGCACGACATGTAAGTGTGTATCCCGTCAAAAACACGTCTAGTGATGTTTAGCTCTTCCGGGCAGCCGCACAAATGAGCGAGAGCGACAGGCGATCATGGCAGAACGCGACCGTCAAAACTCGTCGCTTCGGACGTATGAGGGCGACCTTCATGCGCTGGAGAAAAAAGAGAACACACTTTCGAATCAGATTCGAGACAAGGACATCATGGAAGAGCGCATCGACGTCATGACAAACGATATTAATGGGTTGAGTGGAAAACTGAAGGTTTTATCTTTCCTGTGTGATGTATATATCACATGCTGACCATGGTGATTCACCAGGAACTGGACGGGAGACTCGTTGAAGCCCAAGCTCCAATTGAACGCCTGGAACAAGAGTACCAACAAGCGCAGGCAGAATTGAATATAAAGTTGGCTGATGCACAAAAGTCCGTGCAGGAAATGAACATGAGCGTTGACAAGCTCGATAATATCAACAAGGTTGTCGACCGGTGAGACATAAGCTGTTTTTTTTTTTTGCTTAGCAAACTGAGGGCTTATATGTCGTGGTGGCCTAGCTACGTTCGCGAAAAACGTAGTCAGTTGCTGGCGGAGTGCGCTGACAAGATCGAGCGCTATGAAGGGGATATTACGGAGCTCGGAATCAAGATTGAGAGCATGCGCGAAACGGTGGCCAAGATCGACCGGGAAATCAATGAGAGCGGGAGTTCCATTTCGAGGCTGCGGGACAACATTCGGATGAGGAGACTGATAAAGGATATCGAGGCTACACAGGCAGAGATCGATTCGCACGATATGGAGGGAGCGGCGAAGGCTAAACGGACTTTCGAAGACCGTTATCAGGCTGAGAAACAGCGTGAGACGGAAATGCAGAGCAAGGTAAGGATGTTGTGTTTGACAAGCCATACGGCTCACTTGACACCGACTGATCATTATCATTTTATAGTATGCCCATATTGGCGGCGAAATAAGCTCTCATAACGAGACACTGAAGCAGGTGGAGAAAGACCTGCGGGACTACAAGGACATAAACAAGCGGTATACTGACCAACTGGTCAAAGTGAAGGTGCGGACTTGAAGGAGATTGTAGCGACAGCGCTGCTAAGCAAGAGTATGGATAGATGTCGGACATGGCGAACAACGACCTTGAAAAGTACGCGAAAGCGCTGGATAAGTGAGTGTGAGCGAGATGCTTCGGGCTTGGCACTGACGCGTGCTAGTGCTATCATGAAGTACCACAGTTTGAAGATGGAAGAAGTGAACGATACTATGCGGCACTTGTGGAACAAGACGTATCAGGGAACAGGTGCGCTGTTGGAGGCGAATTTCCGACGAGTTCGCTAATTGGATTGAGTAGACATTGATGGTATTAAGATACGGTCAGATGTGGAAGGCGGAGCATCAAAACGGTCGTATAATTATCGGGTTGGCTTCTTTTAGAGTTTGGGTGACGCAATCACTGAGCTTCACGCTAGGTTGTTATGACGAAGGACCAGGTCGAGATGGATATGCGAGGAAGGTGTTCCGCCGGCCAAAAGATGCTTGCTTCGATCATCATCCGACTCGCGCTCTCCGACTCGTTCGGGCAAAATTGCGGAATACTTGCGTTGGACGAGCCGACGAATGCGCTGGATATTGAGAACATTGACGCGTTGGCGGAGAGTCTGGTCGAGTGAGTGCGGCAGACCGGGCACGGAAGTCGGAGGCTAAATTTGACATAGCATCATCAACGAGCGCAAGAACCGATCGAATTTCCAGCTGATTATTATCACGCACGATGAGAATTTCCTGCGGAAACTGGGCCAGAGTGATGTGATGGAATATTACTGGTAAGGCGGCGTTCTGGACTTGACTGCGATGTTTTATTTTTCTGCAGGCGCGTGTCCCGGGACTCGAGACAAAAGTCGGTGATTGAGCGGCAGAGATTTCGGTAGATAATTCATGATTGTAAGTAGCGGACAAATCCCAAATTTGGGTCGAACGTGAACATTTGGGTGAACATTTATCAGCTCGGCAGTTCGGCATGCCGGCACGGACGGTTTCGTTATTTTTTTAATTACATATTTTTGCTGACGTAACCCGAGTTTGGATCTCGACAGCGGCGCGGAATCCGTGCTTTACGGAAGACGGCATGTCTGGACCCGAATTGAAGTTAGTTTATCTACCCCTCGCGCCCGCCGCATCAGAGCCCAGCGCTCACCCTTTTCTTCATGCCTCTCCAGCCCCCTCTCTCGAGACTCTCCCCCAAAGGTCTTCTCAGCTTCCCGGTCAGTGTTCGCTGCCTGCTGTCTTGTTAATCCACCCTGTCCAACCACTTGTGATCCAGCATCGTCTTTGTAATCCACCCCCCGCAGTCGGCAAGGTCCGCTCGTGCAGCGTCACCCCAGTCCTCAACATCCGCCTCGAGGATGTGCTTGCTCGCCGTCATCTTCCCCCAATCGGCCTCAAGGACCTGGAAGAGTATCTCCTCTATGTAGAGCATGCCCCCGAGAACCTTTACTTCATGCTTTGGCTCAAGGACTACACCGCTCGTTACCAAACCTGGGCCCAACGTGAGAAGACGTCCCTCCTCAACAAAAAGCACAAGTTTTCGTCCAAGTCACAGCAGCAAAAATTTTCTGTCCCTCCAACTCCCGACCCTTCCCTTGCCATGTTTTATCTTCGTGCAAAACAGACCTTCTTGACGCCCAATGGCGAGTATGAGCTTAATATCCCCTCGGACATTCTCGCACCATTCCACTGTGCTCCTCACACACATCCACAAGATCACAATCGCTCCTCTCTGTGGCACTCGCAGAGTGTACATCCTGATCCTGCCATTTTCAGCGAAGTGGCGGTGGAGGTACAGCATATGCTCAACGAGTCGCTCAAACGCTTCGTGCGTGCTGCATACACTAATGTGGGGTCCCAAAGGGCCCTGTGTGGAATTATCGCTGGTTGTCTCCTTTCTCTTGTCTCTGGGGTCCTCCCCCTCACGTTAACCACATGCGGTTGGAACATCGGACCTCACGAGCGTTTGATTCGTCTGACCGCTTTCCCAGGCCTCTGGTTTGGCTTGACCGTTTTGATAGCCAGTTTGCAAGGTGTAAGAATTGCGCATGCTCATGTGCATGCGACCGCGACTGAGTATAATCCCCAGATATGCCTGATGATATATTTCTTCGGTGACCTTCGGCAACTTCGCAAGTTTGAACTTGCTCGGCCGACAATATCACGGCCGATTCCAATTCCCGAGTCGTCTTCCATACCTCCCGGGCCAATGCTGCAAAATCAATCTGTCTTTATTCCTTCTCGTAGCCCACCCATGCCAGAGAAAGCCACTGGAACGTCACCAACCTCTACTCCCGTTGATCCCCGGACTTCCCTCGCTCCAGCCACACGCCACTTTACTCAACTTTCCTCCGCGGGCCTTTTTGAGGCACCCTGCGAATCAAATGGCTCAACTTCGTCCTTTGGGTGCAATGAAATCGATATCTCGCCTGCGTTTTTCGACGATGTACCCGCTCCTGAGGGACCTGCAACTGCGTCATGTCTACATCGACCTGAATACCACATGTCACCGCCCTCGATTTCACACGTGGAACCTGTGCACGTGCGACAAGTGGCTCGGGCCACGGGAGTGCTAACTTCAACGTTTGCTGCCGACGGTCCTGCCGCGGTCAATCAGATGCAGAGTAAGCCAAACGAGTATGGTCCGACGGCCGGGTTCATTTCAAGCGACTACCGAAACAATAGTACGACGAGTCTCAGCGAAGCCTCGAAGTCACTGCGCAGCCAAAGGAGCGCGTGCTATTTCGACTTTGACGCGTTACCAACAAACAAGATTGGTTTACCTCGTGATACTATGGTCGGGCGTGATAGCCCGTCATTATCGCCACTGGAGCTGAAGATCCCACCACCCTCATCTGTTATTATGGATCCATCGAGTCCGTGCTCGTCCGGACCCTCTTCATCATCCCATTCACTGGCTGCTATTAGCTCCCTCCTTGGGCGCAGACAACATAAATGTAAACAATATCCATCACCTATGTCAACTTCCTCGACCGCCATACCATCATCGGATGACAGACCAACACGGTTTACCTTTGCAACGTTGATACCATCGTTTACTGCAGGCGTACCTGCGTTTGCGGCGCCATTGACGCCAGTCCAGTCGCCAGTGGTGAAACGTGCGCAATGGGAAGTCGTTGTCCGAGCTGCATTCGTCGCGGCGATCGTCGCGG
>JBBPKB010000630.1:0-11842 GCA_038089035.1 Boletellus dicymbophilus
GGGTGCAATTGTATGATCATTGTGAAAGCAAAACTCCATCACATTATCATGCACAGAAGCTAAATATATAGCAATAATGTTAGCAACAAAAGAAGCTGTTTGGCTGAGAGTGCTATTTCTGGAACTCGAACCCTAACTCAATCAAAACCTGGTCAAGCTGTTTGTCAACAATCAATCTGTGATAGCACTTACAAAAAAAGCTGTTTTCCATGACTGAACAAAGCATATTGCAATTCAACACCACTTCATACAGAAGAAAATCAACAAAGGGGAAATTGTGCTGGAGTATTTACCAACAGGTGAGCAGGTTGCTAACATGCTGACAATGCCTCTCACATTGGAGAAACACAGCCAATTCACATAAGCAATGGGCTTGATACTGTAATGATTATCTTGCTGAGAGGGTGTGTTGTTTTTTTACTCTGTTTTTGGACTTACAGTACATTTCACATTCACTACATCAAGGTGCATTACATAATCATGCCATTATTTTGGTTCAGACTTTGCCTGCCACACCTCAGTCTTCATCAATATGAAGTTACTGAGGTGGGCAGTTCCTACATCAAATTATATAGCTACTCTTGCTAACTTACCTAGTTTTTCACTTTGTGTATAGGTTAGCTTAATTGTAGTCTTTGTCAATATGAAGTTACTGAGTTTTTCACTTCATGTATAGTTCCTATGCAAGACCTCCATTCAAGAATGCTTGGCAGGCAATGGAAGGGGGATGATCAGGTAGGATCTTGGCAATCAGTTTTGTCTGCATCTAAATTTCAAGCTTTACTCTTTTCTTCTTGTGAATCAAAGCTTCAAATATGGAAGTCAGTGTATCTGTCTGCTTGCACAATAAATTTAGGCCATGGTTTAGTCTTCAACTAAATTTAAAGTTTGGATAGATTTCAGATGTAAATATAACATTTGGAATTTGAGTGTAAATTAAGACTATACTAACATTTTTTATTTAATTTGTTGTCTAAAATGTGCCAAAATCTTGGCCAATATTTCAAGTTTTTATGGTCATCTCTCCTGTTGAAAAGACCTGAAATATCACCACATTGTAAACATTGAACCAAATTTCAAGTCTGTGATTACATTCTGGACAACATTTAAACTGAACTTAAATTGTGTAATTCATGTTGTGTGTTCCATTCTGACCCTTGTGACATAATCAGATGGTGAATGGCAAGTTTTGATCCACATTGTACACTTGCTTAATTTCTCACTACAGGCTACTATTACTCCCAGGTTTCAAAGTGGTTCTATGCCATCATGTGCAATGTGATGCTCTGGAAGGCCTTATATCAGAGTGGTTCTTTTCCTCCTTCTTATGGTCCCTGTTCCACTTGATCCATCACTTTGATGGAGCACATCCTGGTCAAATCCATGCAACTTGCCAAGTCATGGACTACACAACTCCTGCACAAAATTACGAGCTACACAATCAACCTCAGCATAACCATGTCTCTCTAGTTGGATTAGAAACTCATCTATGGAAGGTGGCTCCTGTACAAGTCTCACCAATCCTGTTGCCAATTCTCATGAACAAAAAGTTCTTTTTAAGCTTGACAGATTAGACTGCTTTGAATATTGGGGTGTGGAGTTGGTGGTGTCTGCAGAGGGTCAATTCAGCCTATATGTGTTGACATCACTAGGTCACTTAAGATCGTGGTATGCATGCATTCTCCCTTTTGTCTGCCCTTATGAAACAAGCATTAACTTGTTCTCATGAATCCCCATCCAGGAGGTTGATGGAATTCTGCTTGAACTATGACACAGGAGAGCTGTATGATTCTGCCACCATTGAACCTCCTCATGATAAAATTTTATTGTGCAAAGTGAAGCTAACTACTGGATGTTCTCCATTCCTCTTTATCTTGACCTATCCTACTGGCTTGTTATTTGACACAAGAACACAACTATTCTATGAATTCCTGCTATTGCCTGCTGAACTGGTATGTTTCAATTTATTATGCAGTGGATATAAAGAGAACACTGAATATGCCAGGGAGAGGCCTACACATTTATAAAATTTGTGCTCCAGGTGATATTCCTATATGAATATCTCATTGTCTTCCTCCAGATGGTACTCCTAGTGAGAAGGACATGCATCTTTGCCTCACCCATCAAGGTCACATACTTAGCAAGCCTGTAGGTATCAAGTTCACAAAATCTTCATTTGATCCATCCACTGGGACTACAAAAATTGAAGTTATAGTTGAAGAGGGCAAGAGTAAAATTACCAATCACTTTGGTTGCACAAACTTGATGCTCCAAAAGCCCTCTGCTGGTAAAGTCCTACCAGTCCTTATTGAAAAATACCCTGTCCCCATCCATATACTGGTGCAGAATTGGATGGGCATGCAATACATCAATGTATCTGATGATGGGTACCTAAGAGACTTTTTCAGGAAGCTGCCAAAAAGATTGGAGTTGTTCAATCAGGAGTTGATTGTGAAATTTGCTATTGACATGTCTAAAAATCCATGGGCTGTCACTTACAGTCCAATTGTGACCCCCACTGGATGGAATGATCAAGAGAAATATGAATTTGATACCATGCTGGACAGGATGAGAGGGAAGCTTTTTTATCATCCTTACATGGACCACAAGCTTGTCATTGTCAATATTGAATAGGTTTCATCTGGCTTGCATTTTCAAGGTCATTTTTTGGGTATTTGTTACAACACCAGTACTATACTTATACAAAATGTACATTATCATTGTAGTCATTACCCTTGGAACACTTACTGGATCATAGATCTTAATGATCCTAGATTAAAACCCTCTTATCTCCAAGTACATACTCTTATTTACCTTTCCTGTACACTTTTCTTCTATTTCCTCCTTATCTAAACTTGTACAAACATCCCCATTGCATTCCTGTATTATCCTGGGCTCATTCGGTAGTTAACACCTTATTTAGATCATAGGAATAGGCACAGCTTGGTCCATGCTGGTACTCCTTAGAGTATAAATAGGGGCTCACATGTATCATCTACCTTAGCCTAATCCACTTGTATTCTTGTTGGCATTCAGTTGTGAGACTTGAGCAACAGTGTATTAAGGACCAAAGCTACACTTTCCTCACAACTGATAGTACTGTCAGTCTGGTATCAGTCTTTGTCAGTCCAACTTGCACTTCATTTCTATATCTCACTAGCTATAGTGGGAGCTGTAAGATTGCCCAGCCAGTGTGGTACTTAGGGTCTCACACCTGAGGTCATAACAGTATTCCTCTATCATAGGATTGTGTCTATGCCTTGCTACTTATTCTATGCTGTTCATCTTTCAGGTAAATAGGAAGTGTGTAGAAATGTTCACCTATCTATACTTAAGGACCCTCTGGTATGAGTCACACCCTTTGTGCCTTCATGTTGTCCATGGTTTTGGTCCACTTTAATTTTTGTGATGGCATTACTTATATTCTCCAGCTTGGATAACAAGTGCAGTGTCTTAACACCAGAAGAGTTGGGTTTATCTTGAAATATGGGCCAAGATATTACTCCCTCATCATTCTCAGCAAATTGACATGGAGTGGCACAGCTGGACAGCAAGAGACCTCAAGATGGTATACTTGTCTGCCATTCTTTACTTCATCAAGTGAGCCTGCATGTGGTTCAGAAAGAGGGGAAGCCATTTGTAGTCAATAGGTTAGGAGGAATCATATCATGTTGTCATTGGTATGAGAAGACACACTCTAAAGACAAGCAATTTTTTTTTTGATGGTCTGACTTGATAGCAGAGGCCTGTGTCATCTACAACCCAGAGTCATCTATACAGGCTTCTGAACTGTGGGTGTGCTACTCCAATGACATGAGCGATCAAGTAACTGACCAACATAGGTCTTTTGCAGAATGCTGGATTGGAATGACAACCACTTTGATGAAACCCTACAAAAGGAGAACCACTAATAGGTCACCAGAGGTGCATCTGTAGTCGAGGAACCACTGCCCCCAAACAAGTCTACTGTGACCCAAAAAAAACTTGTTGTTTGCTGTTGGATGACATCTTGATTGGGGGTATATGGTAATTTCACTGGAAATATCATAGGCCAAGTTCTGAATTTGAGACCAAGAAACAGTGCTGTGATGTTTGGACATTTTGGCAAGAAATTTGACAGGGGTCTCTCAAACTTGGAGGATTTAGTATCATCTCAGCCCTGGATATCAATTATAAATTGACTCCTCTTCCCTATTTTCTCTAAGTGAGGATCAAAAAAAAAAATTCATCACACAATTTTTTACAGTGTGCCTTTGTTTAGAGCCTGCCACAATCATATGGTGAAAATATCTGCCATTAGACCCGAAAACATAGCAACAGCAGGCAGCCTGGACTCACCAAATTGATGATCATATGTGTCACTGGCAAAGGTCTGACAACTTAGATCACCTAGATCTATATGCTTGTGTCAGACATAAGAGCTAGTTTGGGAACAATGTTAACACAGAGTTAAGTTGGGTAATCACTCAGCAATTGTTGTTATTTTTTGACTAGCATGCATTAGGTTACCTATTATGGTAATTATTAGATAAGCTTAGAGCATACAAACCTTCAAGTTTCCACTAGTTTATTCCCTCAATGGCTTGACATCTACTGAGGACATCATAGGACTTGGGTCTTTCTCTGTTGAAACCTCTGCATGACCAGTAACAATTATTGGCAAATTTCAATAGGTTATGAGCCCAGCTCATGCCTAATTCACAGAGAAGATTCCTCATACCTAATACTTGGTCCAGATAAGAACAAACATAGACCCAAAAGAAAGAGCAAGTATCAGCTCAATGGTACAACAGCCAAAGAGACTACCTTCAGAGAAGGATTTGTATCAGTATGTCAGAGTGAAGCAGAGCTGAAGATTCAATGATGTGAGCTCCTAAGTGTTTTCAAGGAGAGAATAGATTCAAGTCTCGAGTAGATCTAGCTTAAAGTACAAGCTGGACTATCAAAGGTTTAAATAGTCATACAAAAGGTGCACAGACCAATTATGGATAAGGAAAGGGGAATATTGTATGAGTTGAAGAAGAAAGCTAATTGGGCAGAAGGGAATCATATGATATGTAAAATACAGAAAAGGAAGTGTGAGTCTGTGTTGAAATGGACAAATACATAATCCAAGCAAGTAAGTATGATGGAAGAGGAGAACAAAAGAATGATCCATGTTGGAATGGATCATGACTAATATCAATGACATTGTTAGTACATCAAGGGAAAAGGTAAAGAAAAGGTAAAGAAATGAGAAAGAAAGAAGAAATCATAACATTACCCCCTTCATATGGATAAAGTCACTTGAATTTACAAGGTTATTTTAGAAAGGAGTGAAAGAATGTTCTCTGGTGACATTAGCCCAGGTGGTCTCATCAAAGTCTGGTTCATCATATTGGTAGAGGTCATTGTCATCCTCTGGGGTATTAGTAGTAGGGATCTGAATTGTCATGCTGAACCCTGATGAAGCCAAGGTTTTGGTTGAAACAGAGACCAAAGATTCTGTTGATAGGGAAGAGGTGAATATAACATCAGCAACATCAAATTGTGGAGATGGGGGCTCTGATGGAGGGGAGTCAGTGTCAGGACCAAAGGTATGAGGCCAAGGCTGATCCAAGCCAGGGATGGCATTCCAACCAGTTAGAGCAACAGAGGAAGTGGGGTGATAGGAAGAGGAAGAACTAGGATGAGAGTGACAATGGGAGGAATGTGAAGATGGAGGAGAAATAGATGGAGTATGGTGATGGCAATGGTAAGGACATTTGTATTGAAGGTGTCTAGTGGCAAAGCAATGACAGAAGGGACATTGGTACAACTGACAATGGGAATGATGATGTCCTAGGCATTGGCAGTGGAAACATGCCTGGGAGTACTATGGATGGTCAGGAGAAAGTGGGTGTGTCCCTTGGTAGGGGTCTTTGGCAATGGTGAGTGCTTGTTCTTCTGCAGGATCTAGGAGAGAAGAGGAGGTGGTGGGAGTAGCAGCAGGCAGAGGGCTTGGGGAAGGAGAAGATTCAGGTAGGGTGGGAGAGCAAGGAGGAGGATAGGGAATCAGTTCTTTGTTCTCTGTAAGAGTGGGCACTTCTTCTAATATAGGAGCATTAATCAGTGCTAATTAGTTGGTGACTTCTTTAGCAACAGTCAAACCTCCAAGCTGCTCTAAGGTGTGAATGAGGACACCTCATTGTCCCATGAGTACTCATGTAAGCATGTTATGAGCAATACCAGTGGAACCTGGTTTATCAGAAAGAGAGCTCACAGCTATGGCAATGTCATTATCTCAGAGAGAGCAGATCAGATAATGAAGAGGGGATGTAGGGGAAATCAAAGAGTTGAGAATAAGAGTGGTATGAGGATCCAGAAATACACCCATCATGGTGTCTAATAAGTAAGCATCACTAGAAGGAGACTGCATCTGAGAGGTAGTGGCTGGAGGGATGTATTCATAGGTTGGAGCAGGAGTGGGGGATCTCTATTTCTCTCATGCAACCAACTGAGGGAAGTATCTTACCAAGGCTATGCCTAGACCAGAACCACCTCCTCCAAAGCATCACAATTACCTCCCTGATGATAGAAGAGTACTCTCTGTGTACTTTGACCATGAAGACCCAGAATACTTCTTAAAAGAACCATACAAATCCTATATGGTTGGACAAATCACCTGAGCTGCATCCAGATTCTTTTCAAATTCCCTCACCACCAAAAAGCTCAGGAAAATTACACTCTCTACTGAGCTAGCCCAGCAGGCCGAACAGGAAAAACCAAAACCCATCCTTCTATCCAAATATTCCACTTTTGCTTCCATCTTCAAAAAAGAAGCCATGGACCACATACCTCCCTCTTGACTCTATGATCATGCAATAAACCTTGATGACTCCTTCATTCCCAAGATCTCAAAAATTTATCCATTAGCTCCTGATGAGAAGAAAGCTGTGGAAGACTTCATTGAGGAAAACCTTTGTATGGGCAAGATTCACCCATCAAAATCCCCTCAAGCTTCACCCTTCTTCTTCATTAAGAAAAAGGACAGAGGACTTCATCCATGCTAAGACTACCAGTATCCCAATGAACATACTATTCAGGATGCCTATCCTCTCCCACTTGTCTTGGATCTAGTTGACAAGTTAAAAGGAGCTCATGTTTTCATGAAGTTCAATGTATGATGGGGGTATAACAACATGTGAATTAAGGAAGGAGACCAGTGGAAAGTGGCCTTCATCACACACAAAGGACTATTCGAACCCATTGTAATGTTCTTTGAACTGATGAACTCACCCCCTATATTTCAAAGGTTCATAAATGACTCATTCAGAGACATGATCATAGAAGGATGGCTGGTCATCTACATGGATGATCTCCTAATCTTCTCTCTGGACAATGAGACTCACACTGCTTGCACCAAAATCATTTTACAATGGATGAAGGATCTTGATTTATGCTTGAAATTAGAAAAATGTAAGTTTGCAACCATCAAAGTCAAACACTTGGGAATGATCATCAAACCTGATCAAATAGCAATGGACCCCATCAAACTAAATGGTATCTCTGAGTGGCCTATGCTGAAGAAGGTCAAAGACATTTGCTCCCTTCTAAGCTTTGCCAACTTCTATTGATGATTTATTCCCTGATATTCAGATATCACTTGACTCCTTCTAGACCTCACTAAAAAGAATGCCCCTTGGGATTGGTCCCCACACTGCAAAAAGACATTTCTCTCTCTCAAGAGAACTTTCCTTTCCAAACTAGTCCTCTCTATGCTGGACATCTCTCAACCCTTTGCCATCACCACAGATGCCTTTAAGTATGCCTCTGGAGGAGTCCTCCTCCAATCTGATTCAAATGGAGACTGGCACCCCTGTGGTTATCTCTCACAGACATTCACCACTGCTGAACAAAACTATGACATTTATGATAAAGAACTCCTCACTGTGATCTGTGCCTTGAAAACATGGTGCCATTATCTCCAAGGATCTCCTCACACTGTCTAGGTCTTCACTGATCACAAAAACCTGATATATTTCTGCCAACCACAAAACCTTAACCATCACCAAGCATGCTGGCTACTCGATTTAGCTGACTTTGATCTAAAATTCTTCCATGTCCCTGGAAAAGATCTTGTAGGTCCTAGTGCACTCTCTCATTGTCCTGACCTCATCCCCTCCAATGATGATGACAACACTGACATCACCCTCCTCTCCAATGACCTGTTTGTCAATGTCATTTACTCCTCACTGTCTGATGCCCTTGCCCAATTTTCCTCTTCTGATCTGATTATTCAAACTGTCCTTCAAGGTATCAAACACCTTTCCACTAAATTTCACTCTCAACTGTCTGACTGGCATTACAATGCTAGTGTTCTCACCTTCCAGAACTGGGTCTACATCCCAGACAACATGAACCTCTGATGCACATGTGTCCAGAAGCACCACAATCATCCCACTACTGGACATCCAGGATATTTAAAAACCTGCCAGCTCATCACTTCAGAATTTTGGTGGCCTGGATTGGCTTCATTTGTCAAATGTTATATTGAAGGCTATGCCATCTGCCAACAGAACAAGTCCAACACACACCCCACTTCCCCTCCTCTCCTTCCAATCCCTTCCTCCACATCTTGTCCTTTCTAACAGATTTCTTGTGATATTATCACCAACCTTCCTCTTTCTAACAGATTTGATACTCTTTTGGTCATGGTAGACCATGGCCTTATGAAAGGGGTAATTCTTTGCCTTTCTACAAAAATGATCATATCTGAAGGCATTGCCCTTCTCTTCTTTAAAAAGGTGTACACCAGATTTGGACTCTACAACAAAATGATCTCCAACCAAGGTCCACAATTTGCTTCTGCTTTTGCTAAAGAACTTGCTAAGCTGTTATGCTATGACCTCTCTCTCTTCACTGTCTATCACCCACAGTCTGATGGAGAAACAGAACATGTGAATCAAGAAGTTGAAACCTACCTGTGGATCTTCTGCAGATCAAATCCTACCTCATGGGCAGAAATGATTTCTCAAGCTGAATTCACTCATAATCACTACCTGCACACTGTCACCAACCAATCACCATTTTACCTTATGTACAGCTATGAACCTTGTCCCTTTTCCATGCTCATCTCCAACACAAACCTTCTTGTGGTTGAAGAATGGCTGAGAACCCTTTCCACAACACAAGAAGAAGCCCTGGCAGCATATGAACTTGCTAAACAGGTTATGAAGGCATACTCTATGAAACCCTTCATTCCATTTTCCAAAAGTGATAAGTATGGCTAGAAGCAAAAAACCTGAAATGTTCTCTTTCAAATCTGAAATTCATGCTGAAACATAAAGGATCCTTTACCATCACTGATGCCTTATCACCTATCACCTACAAACTCTGCTTACCAAAAACATGGAAGATCCACAACATGTTCCATGCTTCTCTCTTATCTCCCTATTGCTAGAATGAAACACATGGTCTGAACTTCCTAGCTCCACCCCCAGATCTTATAGAAGGTGAGGAACAGTACAAAGTAGAATAGGTATTACAACATCACAGAACTCCTAGCCACTGCAAGTTTTTAATCAAATGGAAGGGTTATCCCACATCTGACAACTCCTGGGAACCTGAACAGAATTTGAAAAATGCCAAGGACATCCTTGATGATTATAAGAAGACTCATCCCAAGGTCTTCCCTCCCTCATCTTCCTCTTGTCCTATCCAAGAGACTCACCTTCACACTGCATTTCTTGCTTGCAATGGCCATACCCATGGACCAATTAAGTTTCTCATATATCTTGACAGTCTTCTTCTTCCAATTGACAGTAGGGTTCATGGCCTGTTATGATTTTCCTCTTTTCCCTTACTTTTACCTTTACTTTTCCTTCAGTTCACCATATATTACCCAGACACATTCATCACATCATCTATGTTTAGTCAGGATCTGTTCCAACATGGATCTCCTTTCCCCTTCTATTGTGATTACTCACTATGATTAGGCCATAGTCTGTTCCACCACAGACTTCTTTTTCCTTTCTTGTATTTTGCATATTGTATGATTCTTCTTCAAGCCAATCAGCTATTCACCTCCACTTGTACAATATTCTTATTTTCTTATCCTCTCTTGGTCTGTGCACTTCCTTGAGTAGTATTTAAACCTTTGATAGTCAAGCTTGTATCTTAAGCTAGATCTACTTGAGACTCGATTCTACTCTCTTCTCTTGTGAACTCATCAGAGCTTGCATCGTCAAACCTTTGCCTCTGCTTCACTGATACAAATCCTTCTATGAAGGTAGTCTCTTTGGCTGTTGTACCATTGAGCTGACTGTTTGCTTTTTCTTTGAGTCTACATTTCTTCCTATCCAGACCAAGCATAACAAAAGATCTAGCTTCTTCTTTGACCAGCTCCATTGTTGTTGCAGTCCCCACCCTGATTCCTGATACCAATAATCTGCATCCCTCACTATTGTAGTCCCCTTTGATCCAAGATTTCTCCCAAACCTGTGCTACTGCATGTTGGCATCTGGGAGCCTAGAAACAAATCTTCCCATGACTCTGAATCAGAAGAAGTAGTCCCTTTGGACTCCACTTGATCCTTGACCCCCAATCCTTCAGAAGCACCACTTAGAACCCCTTCTCCCCATCCATTTGCCCTTCTATTCCCCTCTTGAGAACTGTCTCCTGAACTGACACCTGTTATAGCAGTACCTTCTATCTCTGCAGTGCTCCCACCTCTCCATCCTATTCCCCCTACTTTATGAACCCCTTGACCCCCTGCTGTAAACTCCCCTACTATGTCCACCTCCAAGGCAATGGAATTGAAGATCAGTGCTCCTGATGGCTTTGATGGGAGTTACAATAAGGCCGAAGCATGGCTGCTTTCAGTCAAGACCTATCTCCTCATCAACAAAACATTATATGACACTGACAATAAGAAGATTGGCTACACCCTCTCATACATGAAGAAGGGTGCCACCCTCGGTTGGGCTATGTCCTTCCAAAAAGAAAAGCTGGCCACTTCACCACCATCTTTCGGGAAGTATACTGACTTCCTCAATTTATTTGAGAAAACCTTCCAGACAAAGGAAACAAAGATCACAGCCCTGGAAAAGCTGCAGAACTTGACAATGACAAAAGATAAGCAAACCATTCAGTTGCTAGAGGACTATATTGCAGAGTGTTCAATCTGCCACAATGATTCTGGAATCACTGATCAGATGATACTGATCAACTTCTTTGCAAAAGGACTTCACCTGGTCCTTCAAACCTGCATCTACATGATAGAAACCATCCCCACAGACATTATGACATGGATTGCAAAAATGATTCATTTCAGAAATCAACAAGACATTGCCTCATCTTTTAACAACCAACCAGATCACCATGGATCCAGTCAAACTGCAAGGGATCTCAGAATGGCCAACTCCAAAATGAGTCAAGGACATTTGTTCTTTCCTTGACTTCACTAATTTTTATAGACAATTCATACCAAAGTACTCTGACATCACCCAACCCCTCCATGACCTGATGAAGAAGAATGCTGCTTGGGACTGGTCCCAGAATTGTGAGGAAGCATTCCAAATGTTGAAGAAGATTTTTCTTTCACAGCTGGTACTCATGATGCTGGACATCACCTGACCCTTCACCATTGCCACCAATGCCTCAAAGTTTGCTTCTGGAGGTGCACTCCTCCAAGCAGATTCCAATAGAGACTGGCATCCTTGTGGATACCTCTACCAGTGTTATAACCTTCCAGGCGCAAGCCCTTTAGATACCACACTGGCTGGACAATCTTACAGCGACCACTATAGCTGGCGAGGTAATGAAGAAGTGTTGAATGAAAATAAGACAGAGATAGGTGATAGCTTTGTCCTTAATACTCTGT
>JBBPKB010000631.1:0-11833 GCA_038089035.1 Boletellus dicymbophilus
CTCTATCACCACCGACAAGGGTTAGACGATCCAAGTCACCTTCGTGGAGATCATGATCGCACAATGTAGTAGGCACGAACGAAAAAAAAAAAAAAAACGAAAAACGAAAACGCACCCGCATAACCGTAAAGAAGCCGGCTTTGACTGTCCGGACGACGTCCTCAGCGGACTTGGCACCATTGATGACAGCCATGGACGCCAGGAAAGCTACTCGTGACGTCAACAAAGGAATGTGAGTGGGGCCCGTACAGTCGGACTGACCAGTGGTCTGGATGGGCGCAATGAGCAAATTGTTCGCCAACAGTTGGCCCAGCTTGTACTTGAGACCGACCTTGCCGGCAAACGCTTTCTGGAGGAGGCCCACGAGGAGATGGCCTAGTGGGGCAGACACAAAGAAGCCGTACAACGCCATTTTAAACGCTTTGGCATTGATGTGTGTGCGCGCAAAAACTTTAGAGAGCGCTGCAGCATCCTTCGAGGTTGGGCTCGGCGGAAGACCAGCCACGTTCGACCCGATGACTTCCTGGAGGAAAGAAAATGTTGCTACGATGGCCGTGAGCTTTGAATGCGAGGGCAAGGAGGGAATGAGGGGACAACCAGAGGTTATTGCCTTGGTACGGAGAGGGTTTTTGGCAAGCTGAGCAAGATACAGAGCCAGCAAAGAGTGCGAAGAAGCACGCGACGGGATCTGCGCACTCATCGTTGCTGGGATGTGGACGGCCGTCAGACGCTTGCCCTGAAACCGAATGTCCCTGACCGCGCCAGAACGAAAATGGTATTATGTATTATTCGACCTCTATGGTTGGAATTCTAACGTCGTACGCTCTATCATGGACGGCCCTTTACCCAAGCTTTAACAGTGTCCGCAAAGGAAACCATGCAAATCGTTTGCCAGATGCCAAGACCAATGCGAGGTGTCACCCCGCGGTAGAGGCCCTTGATACCGTTTTCTTTGTAGATGAAACGCAAGGTGTTCAATATGGTCAGTTTCTCTGGGCGGTTAACATTGGCGGTCGCCTTGGCCATTGACTGCATCTTGTGGCGTGTCAGATCCACAAAGGTATGAACACTGGCAGAGACAACTTACTTCAACGCGGACGACTTCAATAGGTTGATTCCAAGTCGCCAATGCACCGCCAATTGAAGAGGCAAGGATGCTGTCGGCCGTGCTCAATTTCTCATGTTCGCCTTTGCCACGCAAATTTCGGATCGTCGACTCGGCCAGTCGGGCAAAACCCATGCTGAAACCAAATCAGCTAACAAGACACCAGCTTCAGGGACGTTACACACCGCGAACCCCAGTTCGTGCACTGACGCACGGCAACCGCATTGACGCCTCTATTGATGCCACGAATGCCCTCCTTTCGGTATATGTCCATGAATACTTGGAAGGTTGACCGCTGCACACCACTTGCAGCTTCCTTGTGCCGAGTAATCTCAACCGTCTTCATACAAGTCGTGAAACCTACGAGCCAAGAGTGTTAGCGAGTACGAAGGTACGGCGTTCAGCCTCGTTTATGCGACGAGGTCTGAGAGCACGGCGACGGGCGTTAGCCTTGATGCGTCATGCGTAACACTGCAGCTCATCGACAATCTTCGGTTGATATGTGTTTACTCACCCATAGTCGCATAAGCCTGAGCAATGCCACCACTCATGCCGCCCAAGAGGCCACCCGCAGCCGGACTGATTCCTATGCTTACGGCACCGGACTCCACCTCCGAAGCAGTAAAGAGTAAAACAGCGCCCTTTGTAGAGGCCTCAATCCATGCCTACAAAATGCACAAAGTAAGGGAGAGGAAATATAAATAACATTCGATGGCGTACCCACGGAATGAGTCCTTGGAAGAGACCGGCGGGACCACCTCGACTCCAAACAGTCTTTGCGGCCTGAACTATTGTTTGCGACCGGTTAGCAGCCATTTGGGTTTTGAGGACCTCGAGTGGCTGTCCTAGAGTGGACACCTGAGCGAAAGGTCAGTCGCATGCAGACGGACCGGAGCGGTAGCATTGACTAGCCTCCTGCACAAGGGAAAGAAATGTGAGACCGGGCCGAGAGAATAAAGTAAAAGGCTGCTGACAAACTGGCGGTCCGCGCAGAAGAACAAGGAGGTCAGTGTCGTAGTTTTGTCAGGCGGAAGACGGACAGTACCATGTTCATGATTGCACCTGGTCGTGCAAGGTGAGAAAGAGACGGTTGGACAAAACCAGAACATACCGACGGCAATGTTTGACCAGTTGACGCCCTTCTGGCCGGGTTCCCTCTGGATCGCCATCGCGCGCGGTGTGCTTGTGGGGGTGAAGGAAAGAAAAATGAGACAAGCAATGAATTTATTTATTCGCTCTAAAATGGGCCAACACGGGCGCGACATTGCCTCTTTAGGAAAGTCCGAATCACCTGCCACTTTTGGAATATTACTCTTCCGAGCCCGAGCCAACCATTAAGAACAAAGTCTCCGTGCAAAAGTAGGTATGTAACATATGACGAAATAGCGTATAAAAACATCCCTGTGCCTAGAACAGAACCATCAAATGAACACTCAGCAGCCACGAGAAAGAGAGGGATGGCAACCGCACCGAATCCACGAGGCTGGAAAGAGCGTGCGCGTTCGATCATGGCGCTCCTACCAGCTTCAGTGCCTCCAGGTCTGCATTCAGTCTGCAAGAAAACGTGCAAGATGCAGTCAATAAATTAATCCAAACAAAGACTCCGATCAAATCAGAAGACGAATGCCACAAGAAGATGTACAGTAAACAATCGCCATGACGAAGGAAATATTTAGATAAAGTCGAAGATCACGGCCAGCGCGATCACTACTCCGAACAAGCTCTGCAGTCCAAAAACCTTGACATACCGAGTGATCGAATCTTGACTTTCCTCTTGTTCTTGCTCAAGATACTGAATTTCCATCGATTTCCGGGCAACATCTTGTTGAACTTCGTCCAGTCGCGCTTGAAGCGTATCGACCTCCGCCCTCAATCCCCTAACAACCCGATCATGCTCTGCAGCCAGGTCATGCATTTTCAAATTATGTGCTTCGTGAACCTTTTGCAACTCGTCTCGTGTTACAGTCGTGGCAGACGCGTGGACAAGGCCATTGCTTCTTGGGGAGACAGCGGGCTCAACAGCAGCCAGCTGAGCCTTCAGCGTCGCTATTTCACCCTCCAAATCGGACAGCGACAATGCTAGCTCGGATTTCTGTGCGGCCAGCATGCTGAGCTCCCCCTCGTGGACGGAACGGAGTTTCATTCCTTCCTCGACACGGACCCGAGCTGCCTCCTCGAGCTCCTTGGAGTGATTCATTGACATTTCTGAAAGCGACTCCTTCGTAATCGCCAGGACGTCATTGAGCATGACATTCTCGTCACGGAGATTGGATATCTCTGTAGCGAGGCGCTCAATTTCAGCTGTCTGATCGGTGCTAGAAGAGACAGTTGTCAAGTTGGTGCGAGCGTCCTCAAGTTGTGCTCTCAAGCCCTCATTCTCGGTACGCAAAGTGTCCAATGAAGCCTTCGCTTTCTGGAGATCGTCCTGGGTGGCACGGAGTTCGAGTGATTGGGTGTTGAGTTTCTTTTCGATGGCGCCAACTTGAGAGTCAACGATAGCTGCATGTTCAGCCTGGAGACCATTTACAGTCGACTGATGAGCAACACGAAGCTGCTCGATGGTCGCGTGCGATTCAGCACGTAAAGCCTGAAGGTCCTGACCATGTGCTTCTCCCGCCTCATTCTGTGATTTCAATTAACCTATGATATTAAGCGCAAGTACTTCACTTGCCTTCGCTCGCTCGAACGCCTCTTGAAGAAGCTGATCATATTCAGTCTTCATAGCATCCACCTTGGCACCGTACTTGGCCTCTTCCGCCTATAAGGTAATTGTTATGGGGGATTGGCACTCATATCATAAGGACGATCCTCACCTCCAGCTCTGCAGAAAGTCGCTTGATTTCCTCTGACAGTTCAATGTGCTTCGAAAGATACGCTTGCTCTGCTTCTTCCATCTCCTGTTCGTGCGATTCATCAGACGCATGGGCTGCTGCTTTCGTCTCGTCGTGGGCGGCATGAGCGGCAGTAAGTTCAGACCTCAACACCCCGATCTCGGAGACGGCTTTAGCGAGATCAGATTGAACGAGTTGAACTGCCTCAGCGTGGAGTAGAGCGGTATCGGCAGCTTTCTGCTGGCTTTCCGCATCCCGAGCTTCAGCATCACGCTGAACTTGTTGCGTAGCAGTAACAGCCGCTGTGACTTCAGCTTCCAGCCTTCGGAGACGAACAAGTGTTCTCTTGTGCTCATCGTCGGCGCTCTCTTGGCTCTCCTTCAGCTCCAGGATTTCAATCTCCAGTTCGGAAATCTTGGCTGCGCTCTCCTCTCTTTCCACTTTCAATTCGTCAACTTGAGTATTGAGAGCGGTTACGTCAGCTACATGCTGTTGCAGTTCGCTAGACTTCACTGCAGCGTCTTGGAGAGCCTTGTTATGCGCTACTCTTAAACTGTTCGCTTCTGCGGTAACGGTTTCAACGTCAGCCTTGGCCCTGAGGAAAGCTTCGCGCTCCATCTGCGCAGCTGCCGCGGCCTCAGCTGATGACTGATCGCTCGAAGCCCGAAGCGACTCGAAATTCTCCTGGGCTGCCACGATGTCCGCACGCAACGTACCGATCTGCGCCTCAAGAGTTTTGATGCTTTCGACTTGGCTTGACATAGACTCGTTTGCATTTTTCAACTTGGATGCAAACATCAGACAAGAAGGAACTCGGAAGAAAAAACTCATACTTCTTCACGGACTGAATCGAGTATAACTAGGTCGCGAGCATGTTCTGCTCGCTCCTGTTTCAGACGGGCGTTGAGACCACTGATGTCTGTGTCCAGTGATTGTTTGCTGGTTTGGAGTTTCTCTATAGCGGATGTCTTGGATTTGACATCAACAAGCGCATCACTTAAGGAAGCTTCAAGTCGCGAAATCCTGGTTTCGAGAGTGGCGACAGCGTCCGACTTGATGGCAAGGCTCTCGTTGGCTTCCCTTAGCTGCGTGGCATGTTAGAACGTGAATCTGCAGTCAAAAGTAATGACGTACCTTTTCTTGAAGACCTTCAAGTACTTTCCCGTCGTCGCGAACCTCGCGAATGGAAGAGATTGAACCGATTGGTCGCATTGTACGGCCCTGCGGAGGCGGCGGGGCAGCAGGAGGAAGGCTCTGCCTCGAGCCAGAAGGCGTCCTCTTTAAGGCGTCTGAAATAGTGGCACGAGGGCGAGGCGGAGCAGCAGCGGGAATCGCAGCAGTGTTGGTAGAATTGGACTTGAGGGACGCGACTGAGCCGACCGGTGAAACAACGGCGGGGCGAGAGGTTGCATTTACCTCGGGGGGAGATGGTTTAGAAGATGCCAGCGAGGCAAACAAAGTGGAAGTTCGCGACTTGGGTGGTGGAGGTGCGCCGGTCGCGGAAGGGGCCCTAGGGGGGAGCATAGATGACCTCCTGCTGGGCGGAGCGGGGCCAGAAGCCGACGTTCTAGATGAAGCCATTGTTGACGTCTTGGTAGGGTTCGCAGAAGAGGTGGAGATTATTTTCTTCGGGGTAGAGGTAGCGGTTTTGGAGAGGGGAGAAGAGGGGGAAGCGACAGTGATTTTGCCTGGAGGGACTGGTTTGGCATTGGCAGCACCCAACGTGGGCTGTCCAGCACATGGTGAATATGAAGCAGGCGTGGCCAGGGCACGACCAACGCACCTTCCTGTCCGACAACGTGGATGGATTCACTTTCCCGGAAGTCGACTTGGCATGGAGGGTAGACTTGTCCTTGGATGGGGTGGAAGCAACTCTGGAAGCATTCGGCGTGTCGGTGGGGGCGGGGAGCACATTCTCCTTGGCTTCCTCGTGGAGGTCGCGGACTTCGTGCTCTGCTGATTGGGCATTATCTGGTTCAGCTTGGTCTTGATCTAGCACGTCAGAGGCCTCGTGTTCGGCGCATGGGTGAAACGGGGGGTCCTGAGACGCGCCGGGGAGTGTTTCACAGGTCGACTCCACGTCCATGACCGAGAGGAACGAGTGCAAGGAAATATATGTAAAAGAAAAAAAAAGGACTAGCCGGACCACTTTCACACATGCATAAACTCTATGTACTACTTCAAATCCGCGTACAGATTCAACGCATTCAACGCAGGCTCATCGAGCGACTTGTGGTTGTAAGACAGAACAGAAACCTGTGGGCGACATCAGCCGTCAGGCGCGTACGAGCATGGGACAACCGTTTCTCACTCCGCCGGGCTCGACATTGAAGTGCGTTCCTACATCACAGTCAGTCCAGCCAACTCTCGTCCATATGGCCGATCATACCAAGAGCTAACTCGAATTCGATCCATCGAGAAATAAACACGCGATTAAAGTGCCCGTGAGCGACGATAAGCACGTCGCGCGCCCCTTTGCCCTCCTCGAAATACTGGCGATGATGCTCGCGAACCTGTGTCCCAGTCAGATATCGAATCCGATCTGCAAATCTTCCGACCTTGGCAATCACTCCGTCCACCCGAGAACACATATCCGCCACACTCTCGCCCCCGGGACAGCTGCCAGCCGTAAGGGGGTAATTATGCAGTTCTCGTTGAGATACACACCCGTCTCTCCATACGTCCCACCCCGGCCGTTTGGCAAGGATCTCCTCCTTGAGAAGCCCTTCGTAGTCACCGTAGTCCCATTCACGCACATCTTCCGTTATGGTGTGAGCAGGGTACTCTGGCAAGTGCTTAAACAAAAGATGGAACGTCTTGTGGGCGCGTTGTCGCGGAGAAATGAAGGCAACGCTGATGTTCTCTGGTTCAAGAGCCCCTGTGACTCGGCTTTAGTAATCTATGGGTCGCTTCCCAGGACAATGCTGACGGCCTTGCCCGACTAGAAGCGGCGCCTTTTCCTCGACTTGCCGTTCGCCACGAGCCGTCAGGGGGATGTCGGTCCTCCCCGTCTGGGGTCGACGGGTGTCAGCGGGGGGCGAAGACGGTGTGCTTACTTACGTGACGTCTATTCGGTTGGGAGATCAGCAACGCCGAGGCGGGAACTGGCCGGACTCACCCGTTCAGCGACCACTCGGTCTCACCTGCGCGCTGTCAGTTGCTGTCCGCTGATGCAATCCGAGCACGAAACTGACCATGCCGGATAAGAAACAGCCTCGGGGTTGGGCGGGACATTATGATGGAATATCGCCAGTATGTAGATGCTTAGATAATCTTGGGTCAGCCGTGCAAGCATAAGCAAATAGGTTATGTAAATATCGCCTTATATAATCATTGTAAGTTGCCACCATGTTCGACGACTGTAAGCCTCCGTACACCCTGTCTACTTTCTTTTTTTTTCATCAGCTCTTTTAGTTGTCGAGCATACGACTCCGTCTGGAAATGTGCGCTCTCCTCTGCCTCACGTCCAGTTTGAAGGCTTTGAGCCATCTCCGTACGACAGCCAGCTAGCAAGCTCAGAGCCGGTCAGTGTCCTCCTTGCCTCCCTTTCAGACAGCTTATTCCAGCCCAGGTGGACCTCCAGTCCCAGGCCCATGTCCCGGTCGATGCCCCCATCTTCGATCTTGGCAGAGTACAGTACACACTTCCTGCTCCGCTGCTCGCTCTTGCTGTCTCCTTCGATGTCCTGGCAATGGCGTTATCTTCAAACCTCATCATCCTCATCGAACTCTCGCATGCAGAACAAGTGCTTCAGATTCCCATCCCCCGTAAGCCGTCCGAGATGTCTATACACAAGATATTCCTCGATCCCTCTGGTCGGCACCTCGTCGTCACATCCCACCAAGGCGAAAACTGGTATCTATTTCGCGGATGGAAGAAACCGAGACCACTGAAATCTTTCAATAAACTGGTCATTGAGAGCATCGCATGGAATAAAGCAGCACTGCTTTCGTCGTCGCACTCCCTGTCAACCAAGGAATTCCTGCTCGGAACGCGTAGTGGTGGCATCTTCGAAGCAGTTCTAGATGCTGGAGAGGATTTATTCAAGTCCCAAGAGCGTTATCTACAATTACTCTTCTCCTTGCCCGAAAGAGCTCCAATAACGGGCATCCAATTCGAAGTCTACCCTCACCCTGATCAAAAGAACGCACTCGTGATCGTGACCACACCATCGCGTATTTACCAATTCACTGGCACACCAGATCGACGCTCAGATGACGGAAGTCGCCTCTTCTCGTCACTGTTCGCTGTCTACCGGGAAACAGCTCCAAGTAAGTCTCCGCAACGTCTCACACCTCTTTGCCTCACTGAGACGACAAAGAGATATCTGAACTGCCCAGTGACTTGCAATATTCGGAGCTGCACTTCTTTACGCCAAATTCGGATCAGGCTCTTTCGTTGCCCAAGACGCTCGCTTGGATGACAGGTTGGTATTTTACGATGCCGACATCAGTTTGCTAATGAATACCGTCTGATTCAGCCTCTGGGATTTATCACGGGTGTCTTAACTTTGACTCGAGTTCGGACGATCATATCGATTCGACTCAGCTTTTCCCTTACCCTCGATTGATGTTCTCCGAGAATCCTTCTTCCCAGTCGCATCCTGAAATCCCCATGTCGATTCTACTTACCGAATTTCACTTTATCCTCCTTTACAGAGATCGTATCATAGGAATATGCAGTTTGAACGGAAAACAGACCTACGAAGACGTTATCCCGTTGGTAAGTAGAACAACGTATGGCCGTCACTTAGGTGATCATCTCAAAGTACTACAGAGACCAAACGAGACAGTTAAGGGGTTGGCAGCAGATCCAGTTCGCAGGACATATTGGGTTTATACTGACCAGTCGATATTTGAGCTCGTAGTCGGGAATGAGAATCGTGATGTATGGCAAATATATCTGGTGCAACGGGATTTTGACATGGCCTTGCGATATGCCAAGGTTAGTTGCACTTGTTAGGGTAAAGAGCGACATTGACAAACCTTCATCAGACCGCCCTGCAGCGCGATAAGGTTCTTTCCGCTCAAGCTCAAGCTTTCTTTGAAGAAAAGCGATATTTCCAAGCAGCTCAGTGCTTTACACAGTGTTCAGTCTCCTTTGAAGAGGTAACGCTCAAGTTCCTGGATGTTGGAGAGCGTGACGCGCTTCGCTCGTATCTGATTAGCCGCTTAGAGCGGACTCGCAAAAGCGTAAGAAGAAACAATCTAAAGAACTCGCGGCGTACACTCATTTTTGTTACCAGGACCTGATGGCTAAGATGATGCTAGCAACGTGGCTTGTCGAGTTCTACCTTAGCAAGTGTGACGAACTAGATGATCTCTGTATATCCGAGGTTTCGTCAAGTGACGTGGAGAATATGCAGGCAGAACGTGCCATCCTCGAAGAGGATCTCTGTCACTTCTTCGAGACCTACAAGGTTGATGGCTTTGATTTGAGTTTAATCGTTGTTTCAAATCTTTTGACAGACAAACTTGGATCGCAATACGGTGTACGAGCTCATACAATCTCACGGGCGAACGGATATGCTACTCTTTTATGCAACTGTGGTTGGAGATCATGAACGGGTTATCCAACACTGGACACTCGAAGAAGACTGGTTGAAGGCTATTGATACACTGAATCGCCAGGTTTGTTTTTTCTCTGTCTAGCTGTTCCGACTGACAGAGTAAGCATTCTAGTCGGATCTAGAGTTGTACTATCGCTTTGGCACAGTTCTCACTAGGCATGCGCCCAAAGCGATGGTTGACTCGTGGCTCAAACAGTCAGCTCTAGATCCTTTGCGACTTATTCCCTCTCTTCTGCAACTGCAACACCTTCCCCGTGATCCGCTAGTACCAAATCAAGCAATAAGATACCTGAATCATGTTGTCTTCAATCAACATAATACTTCTTCCACGGTGCACAATCTGTTGGTAACACTGCACGCCTCGTCCTCGAGTATCACTGGAGATGACGGCACTCTACTTCGCTTCCTTACGACGGCGCCTTCCAACCCAGTCACTGGCAAACCATACTATGACTTGGATTACGCTCTGCGGCTGTGCAAAAAAGCAGGTCGGACTCAACCCTGCGTGCACATATACTCCAAGATGGGTCTGTATGAAAACAGCGTCGATCTTGCCCTGCAAAAGGGGGACCTTGAGCTAGCAAAGATTAATGCAGATATGCCAGAGGATGACCCCCAGCTAAGGAAGAAGCTTTGGCTGAAGATTGCACGGTATGTCGTACAGGACAAGAAAGATATCAAAACGTGAGTGAAAACTGATATGATGGACACCCGTTTAATATATTTGGAGAATAGTGCGATGCGATTCTTGGAAGACACTGACCTGCTTAAAATTGAAGACATACTGCCTTTCTTTCCGGACTTTGTGGTTATTGATGATTTCAAAGAAGAAATTGCGCATGCGTTGGAAGGCTACTCGGCTCACATTGACGACCTGAAGAAGGATATGGATGAGGCTACACGCACTGCGGAGTCGATCAAGCAAGATACTATTGAACTCAAGAACCGATTTGTCACCATTGACACCGGAGAGCGATGCTCTGTTTGTGGCCAACTCTTGCTAACGAGGCAATCCTACATATTCCCCTGTCAACATACGTTCCATGCGGATTGTCTTATTGGACTGGTGAGATTGGCCATGTCCGTGCAATATTGGACAACATGACTTTTAATTCTTGTAGGCGAAAGAGTACCTGCCTGCTCATGCCCTGAGACGGATTGTCACACTGCAGACAGAGTTGATCAAGGGTGTCCCGAAGACGAATGGAGGGGACCATTTGGTCACAACGGCTAGCGAGGTCTGGCAACCAACGCGACAGCGCACTCTGCTCTCAGCAAACTTCGCGGGCCCACTTCAAAATGAGGCAAAGGCACCTGGGTCGCTCGGACGGAATATTCGATCTGCTGGCGATCGGCTACGAGATCTAATCATACCGGATGCACTCGCATCTGTCGTGTCGGCTCCAGGGTGGATATCTGGCATAGGGAACAGCGGGGGTCAGAAGGGGGCAAAGAAAGATGCGGAAAAGCAGGCGGAGAAATTGCGGAGAGAGTTGGAGGATGTTTTAGCGAGCAGCTGTCCGCTGTGCGAAAGTGTGATCGCGGGACTGGACAAGCCGTTCGTGAGCGAGGGCGAGGTAGACACGACGTGGGCACTGTAATGAGTCTTGTGACACTGTACGTGACGTATTTCATATCTAGCTGAGACCTGGAAAATACTCTATCACCCATTGACTTTCTTGGTATGTCTGCGGCGGCGTCGGGCAGATTTCCTCGCACCCATCTGCAGTAGGCAAATGTCAGAGCGCGATGAGGCGGAGAGGTGACGGGACACGGACGATGGTCTTTTCGAGCTCCAGTCTGCGGCGTTCCTCACCCGCACGCTTGCGCTGGAGAGTTATCTCGCGTTTTCTGGGATAGAGAAATGGGTCCACCATGGTCACTCGACATGAGCAAGGACACTGACCGTTGCATTTCGGACTGCTTTTCCTGCTTCATCTCGGACTCGAGCTTTTTGACTGCGTGCCCGGTCCTGGTTTTCTGCATCCGCATGTGCCATGATTGCGTCTTATGTCCTGCCGAGGATTGTGTGCGCCTGTTCGTGGTGCTGCCTGTCAACAGCACTGTGGAGCAAGCACCAAGAAAATCCCGTACGCAGTTTTCCTGAGCTTCCACGGCTTCCCCGACGCGCGACCGTTGGCGGAGGCAGCGAGACGTTTCATGATCATGTTATTTACCTAAGTAAGCAGCAAGTCTAATTCCTATGTAAATCCGTTTGTTTGTCTCGAAATCTGCAAGGTTGGTCACTGCCACGATGGTCCCCCTCGCCGAGCTTCCCGACTCCCCCTCCGTCTACAGCCATGTCTACCATTCCCCCGACCCTCTCCC
>JBBPKB010000632.1:0-11830 GCA_038089035.1 Boletellus dicymbophilus
GACAGCAGAACCCTTAGATAATAATGCTAACCAAACGGAGACAACAGTTAGCACTTTTTGTCGGCTATGTACCGCAGATGTGTGGACTAGAACCTGAAGGAATGTTTTGGAGTGGCTCGAAGCACAATAGAAAACCTGCCGGGTCTTTCAACTCTGAGTCACGTATGGCGACCATTCGGATGCGAGCGATTGATACCGGCGACATCCTTTGCAACCAATTTCCAGAGATAAGAGAACAACACAAAAAATAAGCATAAAATCGCAGGTAACCAAGAAGATTCATCTTGTGTAACAGACAGTGTTATTCGGTCGGAGAATAGTTGAGCCCACGCGCGGAAATCATATCCTCGGATGTGTCAGTCGAAGGTGCCAGCCAGTGTCTTCCTGGCTGAACATTGCGATAACCAGTGCAACGCTAATCCCCGGACGATAAACACAACTCCTGGTATCGCAGAGCAAGCACGAGATGTGGGGATTCAAATTCAAATTCAAGGAATCAAGGTTCACTCTGAATCCGTGGGACCCGTGGTGACTTGTTCAGATATTTGAAAAAGACGGGCGCACCGAACACATTGGTTTTCAGCCTTGACATGCGCCACAGCCAGTCGGAGGTCACCGGTGGGAGCATATTTGAATAAGGTCCGAGATTGAAATTGGCGCTACGCAGTCTGGCGTGTTCGTTTTAGTTGGTATGTGCAAAGCAGGCACAACGGCACACGGGAAGTCAAGCTCCGAGCGCTTCTCCTTCTTGAAGCGCGCGCGCGAGCCCCGCCTGGCGCCAGGCTTCGTTCGGGTATACATACAACCGGCTGAGATGCGCGTTATCGCTGGCGTCTGTGCCTTTTTTTGTCCTATGTACGTGGGAGATGCTATAACTATCCTTGGTAACCCGAGTCCATGTCATCTGCACAGTAAAGCTATGCTTCGCCGATGCCGATCATTCGAGAAAACTGGCCCAGCCTCAAAAGACAGGGCTTCACATGTAAGCGGCAGCCGGAGGTAACGACAGCACCAGCCTGTACCTGTCAAAATGAACCATAACATGTAAAAGCTCGCACATTCCTGTCAACATTGGGCTCGGAGTTACACCCCATCCATGGCCGCAGTTTCAGTACCTTTTTCTTGGGCAAGTGGTCGGCAAAAAAATAGCACGAATTCCATCGTTTTCATTTTGAGAGTTGTAGACATACCTAAGGAACTTAAGAATCCCCGGATGACTTTCCATCAATAATCTCGATATCATTGCGTTTCGAGAAGTACAAACCAGGGACGTGAATAAGTTAGAATTGGCTCCGCCTTGGATCATTGACCCTCGTTCCCGGAAGTATCCGGTATTTTACTCACGGCGCGTTGTCCAGACCACGATCATAATGGCATAACATGCTAGGCTGCCTGCACTCCTGTCATTAATTTCTGTCTGACTTGCCAGGCACCAGCAAGCCCAAATGGATATGCTTCTCAATGTATTATCCCGGACCTAAGGAACACAGAGGTGCCATAGATATACAGGAATGGTTTATTTCTGTCAAACAAAATCTATCGTTTTCGTTGATGTCGCAACGAATGACTTAGACCGGTGCATAGTACGCACCGGACAGCGCAGCTACTAGCATCGCAAACAAAGGAATGGCACTGGGATGAGTAGAGAGAGACGGCCGTTTGCGCCTACAGTGAGTCTGAAGGTTGGCCAGTCTGAGGACGAGTGTGGCATACACGGCCATGCTACGGCCTCTGCGGAATTCGAGGTTCGAAATGCTCGTCGTCGTCGTTGCCGGCGACTCGCCACCAGTGTGGGCGCATACCCTTTTTTTCAAGTACCGATCCCCTCATATTCGCGATTAAAAATATACTAGTTACATCAAATATAAATGTCTATTGTTGCCTACTAGCCATGCAACAACTATGTGCACGTCATTGTTATCGTCATCACGACGCTGGCCACGCACATATCGTTCTCGTCCTTGCCGTTGCTATGGTGAACGTTCGGTTACCCCCACCTTCGCCGCCGAAATCGCCGTGGCGGAATGTACCGTCCCATTTCGCTTTCACAGCTGCCATTGTTGTTACGGTGGTGGATGCAGCATCGCGTCGCCCTCGCTCTCGACGTCATCGTCGCTCGCGCCACCGCTATGATGGGGGAGTGTGCCGCCCTGTTTCGCTCTCGCGCCGTCCCACTTTGCTCTCGCCAGTATTGTGGTCGCGACAGTAGGTGCTCGATTGCTCTCGTCACTTGCGCCATCCCGTTTCACCTTTGCCACTGTTAACGTTGCGGCGATGAGCGCGCCATGGCCTCGCTGTTGCTAGAGCCGTCTTGCGGCCGTGGTAGTGGCACGCAACATACCGTTGCACCGCTACCGTACCTGTCGCCGTTGCCGACGGCAGGCTATTGCGCGGCTGGGCCCCTGCGCCCATCATTGTAATGTGGTGGGAACCGTAGCGCTGTTGCTCTGCCCTCACATCCGCCGTCATCTTCGTGCCCGTGACGGTGACGCGCTGCTGTTACACTGTCGCCTGTAGAAGGCGCGACCACTGGCGCGGAAATGCGAGTTCTAGGGAACGGTGTCAAGCCAAGATGTAAACCTAAAAAGGTAAGAAGTAAGTAGGCGGTAACGGATGTCGTAGTCGATAGTTGGAAACGTAGTCGGTGTCGGTCGAGTCGCGCGTCGCGACTGAAGGGCGCGTGAGAGAGAAGGGGAAAACTTGCCTTGTTATTCGAAGGCTCAAAACCGTGAGACTAAATATGTGAGAGACACAAAGAAAAGGTACTAGCTGGAGGCTATTAGCGAAGACGATATCATAGAACAAAGAACAAAGAATAAAGCAAAGAATGTTGGAATCATTTAGTTTACGCTTATTTGGTGATTACATAATCACCACACTTCGCATTACTGTAGTTTTCTTTAGTAGTGGCTACAAGTATCCTACAGGCTACAGTAAGGAGTGAAATCTAAAGTGACGGCGGCGGCGGCTATGCGCAGACGAGAACGATGCCTTACACGTCCCGTCGTCGTCATGCGGTCGGTGGCACACCCATTGCGCGGCCTCCACGCCCATCATCGTCGTGTGGTGGGGACGAGCTGTTGCGCTGTCCTCGTGCCCGTTATCATCTTTCTGCGGTGGTGGGGCGTACCGTTGTATTACCCTTGTGTCCGTCGTCGTTGCGTTTCGGGCGCTTCGTATTGAAACTTCGCCATTCAACGTTCAGCGGCTGACATGAAGAGGAGTATCCAATTCCTGGACGCTCTCTGCGTTTGACTCGAAACCTCCCTGTTTGCATTGCATTCCAAGGCGGCATGTTTCAATGACAGTGCCCGACCGGCATGGGAAGAAAATGAGCGCCGCCACGTGCACGGCAGTGAGCTGAAGGTCCCACCGTCCCCCGATACCGGACACAAGTCTTTGACCCAGTTTTGTGATATTGGAATTGTATACTGCTAATAACTCACTGGTTCAACATATCATGTCGCACGATCAACTTTATGAACTAGTCCATCTGGGGATCAACCGATGACTCGACAGCGACCCACGAGGTCAGAATTGGAATGACCTCGGATATTTTCGATGTTGCACCAGCCCGAGTCCTCTCAATCTTTCTCGTAGTCTATAAAGCGGGGATGTACAGGATTCTGGACAGTGTGAGCGCACTCGCCCCGGACAAGGAACATTCCTGCCAGTTATTCCACCGAGAAACATCCATTTTGGAGTTGTGCCACAATCAGAAAACAAAATACCAAACACAGCTGCATATGAAAAAGACGATATCAAAATGCTTAGATCGGAAATAATGATAACAGCTCGCCCAAGAAGCTTTGAAGTGGCTTGATCAATTGATCGATAATGCAGTATGACGACGGGAAAGCACTTAGAAGTTCCGGTGATCTCGATCGATCGTGATCAATCTCCTTCGATAGATTAGTCATGATGGAAAATGTCGGCTCGAACCTTGTCCGAAACCTCAAACATATGATATACCCACAGCCTCCATGTACAGCGCCACATGGAAATCTGCCACCCAGGCCGTGCTGTGCAGCTCATTTACAACGCTAATTTTCAAGAAAAGAGGAGTTTTCTCAGCACGTTTTCAACGTGTACTTTGTCGCTCACAAAGCATAAAACTATGTACCAAAACAACCTGGTCACGACTTGTGCTCCCAGAACGCGCTGGCTGGGTGACGTTAACACCATGAAGCGTGGGTCCAATGGTCCGATGGCGACATTGTCAAACCTACAAGCCCGCTTCTTATCATTCATACAACATAAACATTCAATGCATGATCAGGTTTTGAATTTTGAGGATTGTAGGCATGAGGAGGCCACGTTATGGAGGCCACAGGGCCTCAAGTCACAAACCTCGAAAAGCAGTTTAGTGACTATACAACACACATGTCGCCTTAAGACCACTCGCGAACCTTGATAAGTTTGGGACGGAAATGGTAAGTATGCCCCCTTAACATATAATAGAACATGGCCAGAGTAGTGTGTCCACTGAGATCCGGGGACGGCAAGTGAGAAAGCAGAAAAGAAGACATGATGTCGTCTTGGCGTAAAATTACAAGAAAGAAACGGACCATGACAAGATCCCTGTAAATGTGTTGTCGCTATCCTAGAATTTGGTCACATATTTGGTGCATGTGTATGCGCACTAGCGAGGAATCCCGAAATTCGAGGAATCCCAGAATAAGTGATGGGGTTCATCGTATCTTCGAGTCCTAATAGATATTATCTTAGAAGTTGGTTAGCAGCTTTTTCCGTAATGTCTCATTGATCTATGTATTTGGACAGAGATACTTGCGATCACCATGTCGTATCCCCATCTAAACAAAGTCACCGTATTTTGTGGCTCTACGAAGCAATCGATCGTTCCACGACAAACTGGATGTATCTAATAATATCTTGTTCCCTGTCTCACGATAAGATAAAAGTAGATAACCAAGATCTGGGCACTTACAATCACAATGAAGCCCTGGAAGAATTCACCACGGGAACACTTATCTCATTGGATCTTGGTAGCGGGGGTGGGGAGCATTTGAGCATGATTTAGCCGGACCTGTCAATAGACGGGAATCACCAACTGACCAGCCCCGCTAAAACACGCTCAAACTGTCGTGCAATGCATAGAATGGCGGGAAATTTTGTGCGGCTGGCGTTGTGGGATCCGAAAATGCATCCGAATATGATTCGTGGGAAAGGACTGACTGAAAAACCTTCCTTTTTGGTATCAGGGGTGTTTTTAACCGAACCATGAAACTCAGAATTGCCGGCTCCCAGTGTTCACAGAGAAATCTATTCCACGATTAATCGAACCGTCAAGTAATGCTTCGCTACATTAAGCTGCAAAATTTTCCAGTACTGTAATTGCACGTCATCGGACAAGGACCGCTAGTGATGTCGGTACCATAGAACGGTCGACACGGAACGTGAGCACAGGTTTCTTGTTATCACTAGATCTTATTCAACTAAGTGCGATGGGTTTTATTATTAGCGATAAAACAGTTTCATTTTTTCCTCCGTGCATAGCCTGACATACGTAAAGGAGCTTAAAGATGCGAAAAAGGTAACCTAGACTCTAAATACCCGGTGGTCGCAACTCAGTTCTCAGACATAATTTACGAATTTCAGATTCTCTATAAATTTGTTATGTAGGTATTACACTGTAGAAGCCTGTGGATGTTCAGTCGTTACGGTATTTAGGGCAATGCTAGTCAATCTGAAACGGCTGTCAAAAACACGGTGCTCGCTTAAGGAGATAGCTGTCTCGCTACGCTCCGCATTTGGCGTGAATATGTACTGTCGTCGTATCTGTCTTGTCGCACTTTGACTACTTACCGTTCTAATTCATTGTCGATTCACGGTTCGGAAGGGGGTGACTCGGAACTAAAGCTGAGTCAACGAAAGATCATTGAAATTCGTCGTGTGTCCCAGTGCGTAACCAGACAAACTGGTCCCGCTTCTCTCGGTCCGTTTTGACGGTTGGTGTTGGCCGAACTTCCGCCTTACCGAACAGTTAGAGCTAATCCCGATTAGCTACAACGACCACCAAACCTGGCAGCCGGGGAACTATTAAAGCATGGGCTCTCAACCAATGCAAACGAAACACCTCTGACACTTCCCATTCACACAGGTGTAATCGCCGGCCTGTATTCTTGGTTCAGCCCTACAGGATGTCACAAACTTTTATGACAACGTCCACTCGGACACTAGCCGTCGATCGGCTCTCATATTCGCGAAAATTAGTGCTTCTGTTGATATTCTTTGTTGCAAACTTCTTGTCCATTTTCAGCCGTGCAGCTCTTCTCCCCGCGATTCCTACCCTTGAAAAATCGCTGCACATCACCCAGAGTCAGTCTACCTGGCTCTTGAATGCGCAGCAACTCGGGTTCGCATCCTTTCTCTTGATTGTACGTCACATTATTTTCCTTTGCTCCGGCGTGATCTAAATCCTGCTTGTAAGGGTGGACGAATAAGTGATATCTATAATACGAGTACGCACAGTGTTCATCTAGACGCTACGCTTTATTCAATGAGCGTCAGAAATAGTTTTCGTTGTAGGAGTGTTTTCTTTTGGGATTTTTTCCCTTTGTGTTGGCTTCACGAACAATGTGATCGCGATGATCACATTGATAGCGCTTATTGGTATTGGTAAGCAGCAACCATGGTTCATTAACAGTCCACTGAGCACCACGGCAGCATCCGCAATGTCAATACCCTCCGCAATCGCACTCCTGGTGCGCGTCTTCCCAGAACCTCTCGAACAGGCTCGCGCAATCGGTGTGTTTGGGGCGTGCACCTCGTTTGGCGATGGTAGGCGTCCGCGTTGTTTCCGATTCTATAAGAAAGTAATAGGTACAATGTACCACGCGCAGTAATTGGGAATTTGTTAGGAGCAACCATTGTCCAAAAAGCATCATATCACTGGGTCTTCTGGTCAATCCCAATAGTAGCCGCGCCAGCCGCCCTAGGCAGTCTATTCTTAATACCCCCAGAAGTCGCAACATCGAAAGCCTCCCATAGCGCGCGCGACGCTAAATGGAAGAGCCTTGATTTGATAGGTGTATTAATTTTAACTGGTACGCTTCATCCTTGTTGTACATGGTATTTATTTCACTTGCTTTCGTCAGTTGCACCCATTCTCTTCATGTATGCGTTAACATCTGGACCAATCGACGGCTGGGCCACGGCAGGAGTCCTCGCTCCTTTGATCATATCAATATCGAATTTCGCAGGATTCTTCTACTGGGAGACCCTGATTCCATATGAAATGGCAGCGATGTATGTATATCACCGGGTTTTACTTTCTGCTGTAAATGCGCTGTTGCTTATTTTGTCATTGTAGACCACCTCGAACGTGGTTCTATAAAAACTTTTTCGTTCTCTTCTGTGCGGCGTCGTTTCCAGTCTTTTGGTCGAGCGCGACCGCCCTTTCCTTCACGACCCTCTTTCAAGACGGTTTCCGCTGGTCGGTCATCTCCTCTTCGGTCCACTTGTATGTAAAACATACTTCTTTTTTCGAAAGCCAAATTATATGATAATTCGTTGTTTCATTTGTTTTCAGGTTGCCAAGCGCTGTAGCGGGGGGTTTGATGAGCCTCACTGGCGGGTTGTCCATGGTGGTCAACCCGAAATGGATCATTATCTCCGGCTTCACCATGGCGGCAGTAGCCACGGTTTTGTTTGCTCTAGATGGAGGTCTGCAGGAGAACTACTGGCTCTACGTATTTCCCTCGCTCATTATCGGAGGCGCTGGTGCGGCGTTAACGCTCGTTCACACGCAGTGAGTAAACACAGTTACATGCGCGGTTACTCACCTGCTGAACTGTCACAGTATCGCCATGTTACGTGCTGCGCCGGCGTCCATCGCAGGCATAGTGGGCACCATCATCTACGGAGCGGCCAGCTTCGGTTCCGTGATCGGCGTCGCAGCGTTCAACGCCATCCAAACGTCCGTGGACTCTACTGTCAGGACGTCCAACAGCTTTGATGGGCCCGGCCGTGCAGACGCGTTCTGGTTCCTCTCCGGAATCGCGATGTTTGGATTTTTCTCCATCGCGTGTTTTTATGACAGAAAGGTCGGAAGGAATGTCTGAGTCCGTGGTCGGGAATGGTGCTGACGTTCGGTCACAGCCGCTCCGAACAAATAATGACGACCAGCGTTTCAATATCAGCGTTGACAGTGATGCTACCAACGAAGTGGAAGCTGGTGAAATGATGACAAAGAATGAATTAGATTGCTCGCAGGTGTAAATGCTACCCACGCCGTGCTCTCGTCTCCTAGTCCCCAGTGGTAAAATCGTCAATTAATATTTATACATTTTGTATCACTATGTACTTTCTACTCAGGTGAATTATTTACAATCTGCGAGCCACTGTATAGTCGGCCATGTATTTATGTGATGTGGACGCGGCAGAGGACTTCAACTTCGAAATTATCTTCGTCACGTGACTCGTAGGTAGGCAAAGTTCAAACACAGGAAAACGTTGCAACCTGCCACTTGACGTGCGCCTCGCCATCACAATGTTAACCAAAGAACCATGCTTCAGATGGTACGCTAACTTACGGCTCGAAGTACAAAGACTCGTTTGTCTTTTTTTCTTCTTTCAACTCCTTGATCCCTGCTGATTATTCAACATGTCCGTGGTTCGAAGGAACTTCTACTAGGACTTTGTGTACCACACCGCTCAATGGATCAACTTCGAGAAAAGTATCGCGTCACCGAGTCCAGCCCGGATTTCGCCCTTGGTCCGCTTCGCGTTCCCCCACCCATTCTGTTGTCCTCTAACAAATATGAACATGAGGCGCTCGGGTCCCACTCCGTCACAACCTGGTCTTGTTTGACCCGCTGTACACGAAGTAAACGGAACCACCTGTTGAAAGATGTGCATTACGATCTCGAGGTAGGCTGGCCGTTCCAACCGACGGCGGACTCGCGAGACCTCTGTATACCGACTATAACATGGAAGAGAAGATGGCTCGTCGAAGCGAGGACGAGGATGACGGTGCATGAGGCGCTCGATGTCGGTAAGACCAATATGGTATTTCGACGTGTATGATCCATCCGTATCGACCGGGGGACCCAGACGACGAAAGGTGAGTGTCTGGACCTGTGGTGTGTTGCAACAGTTTTGGGGGGAAGATGCACCAAGGTCCGATTGAAAACGTGTGAACGTGCAGTGTGCATAGACACGAGGAAATTAGGTCCGTCCGTGCTAGGTTGCCAATGATGGGGGTAATGGTTCCATGCAGAGTATCAATGCAAGCCTGATGGCCAAGTCTAACTTAGATTTTTTTTCGGTTCGGAGAAACAGAATGAAACTATCGCAAATCACATTAGACGCCGTACGCGCTGCAGCCATACGGTAGATTGTCAACTTTGTCGGTCGACAAACGACTCCGCGTCTTGTTGAATCAATCAACCGCACCACAACGAAATCGATAGGTAAACCATGCTCACAGGTGGCTATTCCTGGGTCATGTCTGCCAGCTGATCGCAGGGGAGAGAGGTTCATTACCCGGCGAGGGCCCTTTGTTTATGCCTAGAACGTGGATATGACACCCACAGCCGAAGGTGGCGCGCCATTTCCCACTCACCGCCACCCGACGCAGTGATAGAGCGAGAATGCTGGTATAAATGAAAGGTAAAAACTGAACAATGGATTGTAGCTGTCGCTCCTTCTTTATTGGTGTCCAGCAGTAAGAATTTCAAGCTTCCAGGGCCCACCAGAGAGAAACAGCTCAGTTAACGCCTTACAGAACATGTGTCTAAGCGGAACAAGAAAAATACAGCCGGAGTATGATGTCACGGTATGATGTCTATGGATGAGGTAAATGAGAAAGAAGAAAACAGATATATGACATTGATAAAAGTATCTAGTTGACGTGCGAAGGCACGATGTCAACTCGCACGCCAGGATGACTGTGGCGAAGCGCCGGAGACGTCGCAGTCATGGTTACACACTCCCTCAATCACGGTGGCTCCTTTGCGGCCTCTTGCCTGCTGCCCGGGAACTCTGTGAGTGAGGGATCTGGGTATCTGAGGGATTCCGCGGGTGACTTGGGGACCAAGTCAGATTCCCGTCAGCGTAAGACCACGTGTAGTGGTCAGGTGGTCTATCCGGAAAATTAGGACACGCTTTTGACCACCTGCTGCGGACCACAGACGCTTGAGATGACGGTGACTGTGTGCGCTTAGATGCGCTGGCCACCATCGAGGATGGCTTATTAGACCGAGCTACAGCGGGGAAACAAAATACATCAGCTAGGACGTGCGGAATGAACAAACCATTTATTACCCTTGTCGCCAGAAGGGGGTAAATCGGCCTCTTCTTGCGCGTCCTTCTCTATTTGGCCGCTAGGCCCGGCAGCATCTGAAGCACGTTCAATATTGCCCGGTACATTTCCCAGGTCATATTTCTGTAGAATTCTTTTTGTTGAATCGCATAGGGTGCGACTACTCGGTTTAGCCTGAGTGGCAACGTTGACCCAAATTCTAGTATCTCGAGAGGACATGTCTGGTCTGAGGCGAGGCGGGTGGGGCTGAAAGGTGAAAGTGATGCGAGGGTGGGGGAGGTTCTGCATGCTCTGCAAGATTTTTAAACGCTTTTCTGTGTGGACCCTCACATCGCATTAGTATCTGTATGTGGCATTGGAAGGATGAAGCTGTAATGGAGGCATGGATCGCAGCACGGACGGGCACAGTAGAGGGCCCACAGATTCAGAGGACTAGGGGATAGCCCTCGTAAAAAGTGCGCGCCGCACCTTGAGGGGCAGAGGCATCATGTACTTACGCTTCGGTGTTTGGTTCCATTCCACCATGCACTGCTTACTTAAGCGGTTGCTGTTTACGTCTCTATTTCTCCCACCCATACCGTCACATTTACCGCTGGAGAAAACGAACCCGCCTTTCTTACCTCCCTCCTTGTTCTCGAGGGAAACACAGCGACATCGGTGCTGGTGTCCCCCGTTTAACACGCTGTGACTATCAGATATCACCAGTTTTTCAGGAGGGTGCATATAGAAACTAGGAACTGAGAAGGAAACCTGGGAGAGGCGAGACGAACAACACGCTTATGCCACTGCTATGGGACCTGACAACAACATTCCAAGGATTTTTTTCCTCTTCTGCACCGACCTTGTTCTCGTCCCAACATGCTTCAACCTGATTGCGCCGCCCCCACCGTATATCGGACTTCTGTGGCATACGGATATCAGGCACACGAGAGGGCAGGGCGGAGCAAACCAAACACATCTCTGCTACTCTTGGTTATGCGGCCGCAGTTGCGATCTCGGTGGTTCAGTCTCCCTTCATGCTATTCTTGCACTCTCATCCTCCTCCCCTGCCTCCAGTAAGCAACGTTTTACATTCTTGTCTACACAGGAAGTGGCGTCTCAGGTCTTCATCCCCGTTTAGATGCTGAGCCTGTGGCTCCATATCTCTGATGTTAGCCCCAACAACGGGCCGTGTCGCCTACACCATCGACTGCGTGAAAAATGCTCGCCACGTACCACTGGTTATGACAAATTCAGGTGCGGACACGGTGTCTCTCTGGACTGAATCTCCTTTTAGATGCTGAAAGTGTGGCTCCTTGCGTTTGTTGTTTGGTCCTGCCTCGACGGTGGTCAGCGGCGGCACCAGGAAAAACGGGCCTCGTTCGCCCGGTCCCCGAGAACCACCACCCTGCACAGATGGTGCTTGCCTCGCTTCGAATCACTTGATCCATGACAAAATTTTGGCACACATGACAAATCCCATGAAGTGGATGCGGGCACGGAGATGGAGTCCGACGCCCGGGTGCTCCGCACACACCGAAGCCTTGGCACCGTACGGGACTTGGC